>CP049710.1:1913889-1960620 GCA_004148225.2 Heterodera glycines | reverse complement strand
CGCTAAAATTATCAGAGTGCCGAAAATCGCATGTGATCTAAGCCTAGAAAAAAATGGTGTAAGTAAAAATCGTAATTACGCTCAAAAAGCTCTCAAACAATTTTAGCGCTTCCAATTCCTTCTACAATCGCCTTTATACATCCCATTATGAGCGCTAAAAATTATCAGAGTGCCGAAAATCGCATGTGATCTAAGCCTAGAAAAAAATGGTGTAAGTAAAAATCGTAATTACGCTCAAAAAGCTTCTCAAACAATTTTAGCGCTTCCAATTCCTTCTACAATCGCCTTTATACATCCCATTATGAGCGCTAAAATTATCAGAGTGCCGAAAATCGCATGTGATCTAAGCCTAGAAAAAAAATGGTCAAGTAAAAATCGTAATTACGCTCAAAAAGCTTCTCAAACAATTTTAACGCTTCCAATTCCTTCTACAATCGCCTTTATACATCCCATTATGAGCGCTAAAATTATCAGAGTGCCGAAAATCGCATGTGATCTAAGCCTAGAAAAAAATGGTCTAAGTAAAAATCGTAATTACGCTCAAAAAGCTTCTCAAACAATTTTAGCGCTTCCAATTCCTTCTACAATCGCCTTTATACATCCCATTATGAGCGCTAAAATTATCAGAGTGCCGAAAATCGCATGTGATCTAAGCCTAGAAAAAAATGGTCTAAGTAAAAATCGTAATTACGCTCAAAAAGCTTCTCAAACAATTTTAGCGCTTCCAATTCCTTCTACAATCGCCTTTATACATCCCATTATGAGCGCTAAAATTATCAGAGTGCCGAAAATCGCATGTGATCTAAGCCTAGAAAAAATGGTGTAAGTAAAAATCGTAATTACGCTCAAAAAGCTTCTCAAACAATTTTAGCGCTTCCAATTCCTTCTACAATCGCCTTTATACATCCCATTATGAGCGCTAAAATTATCAGAGTGCCGAAAATCGCATGTGATCTAAGCCTAGAAAAAAATGGTCTAAGTAAAAATCGTAATTACGCTCAAAAAGCTTCTCAAACAATTTTAGCGCTTCCAATTCCTTCTACAATCGCCTTTATACATCCCATTATGAGCGCTAAAATTATCAGAGTGCCGAAAATCGCATGTGATCTAAGCCTAGAAAAAAATGGTCAAGTAAAAATCGTAATTACGCTCAAAAAGCTTCTCAAACAATTTTAGCGCTTCCAATTCCTTCTACAATCGCCTTTATACATCCCATTATGAGCGCTAAAATTATCAGAGTGCCGAAAATCGCATGTGATCTAAGCCTAGAAAAAAATGTCTAAGTAAAAATCGTAATTACGCTCAAAAAGCTTCTCAAACAATTTTAGCGCTTCCAATTCCTTCTACAATCGCCTTTATACATCCCATTATGAGCGCTAAAATTATCAGAGTGCCGAAAATCGCATGTGATCTAAGCCTAGAAAAAAATGGTGTAAGTAAAAATCGTAATTACGCTCAAAAAGCTTCTCAAACAATTTTAGCGCTTCCAATTCCTTCTACAATCGCCTTTATACATCCCATTATGAGCGCTAAAATTATCAGAGTGCCGAAAATCGCATGTGATCTAAGCCTAGAAAAAAATGGTAAGTAAAAATCGTAATTACGCTCAAAAAGCTTCTCAAACAATTTTAGCGCTTCCAATTCCTTCTACAATCGCCTTTATACATCCCATTATGAGCGCTAAAATTATCAGAGTGCCGAAAATCGCATGTGATCTAAGCCTAGAAAAAAATGGTGTAAGTAAAAATCGTAATTACGCTCAAAAAGCTTCTCAAACAATTTTAGCGCTTCCAATTCCTTCTACAATCGCCTTTATACATCCCATTATGAGCGCTAAAATTATCAGAGTGCCGAAAATCGCATGTGATCTAAGCCTAGAAAAAATGGTCTAAGTAAAAATCGTAATTACGCTCAAAAAGCTTCTCAAACAATTTTAGCGCTTCCAATTCCTTCTACAATCGCCTTTATACATCCCATTATGAGCGCTAAAATTATCAGAGTGCCGAAAATCGCATGTGATCTAAGCCTAGAAAAAAATGGTCTAAGTAAAAATCGTAATTACGCTCAAAAAGCTTCTCAAACAATTTTAAGCGCTTCCAATTCCTTCTACAATCGCCTTTATACATCCCATTATGAGCGCTAAAATTATCAGAGTGCCGAAAATCGCATGTGATCTAAGCCTAGAAAAAAATGGTCTAAGTAAAAATCGTAATTACGCTCAAAAAGCTTCTCAAACAATTTTAGCGCTTCCAATTCCTTCTACAATCGCCTTTATACATCCCATTATGAGCGCTAAAATTATCAGAGTGCCGAAAATCGCATGTGATCTAAGCCTAGAAAAAAATGGTCTAAGTAAAAATCGTAATTACGCTCAAAAAGCTTCTCAAACAATTTTAGCGCTTCCAATTCCTTCTACAATCGCCTTTATACATCCCATTATGAGCGCTAAAATTATCAGAGTGCCGAAAATCGCATGTGATCTAAGCCTAGAAAAAAATGTCTAAGTAAAAATCGTAATTACGCTCAAAAAGCTTCTCAAACAATTTTAGCGCTTCCAATTCCTTCTACAATCGCCTTTATACATCCCATTATGAGCGCTAAAATTATCAGAGTGCCGAAAATCGCATGTGATCTAAGCCTAGAAAAAAATGGTCAAGTAAAAATCGTAATTACGCTCAAAAAGCTTCTCAAACAATTTTAGCGCTTCCAATTCCTTCTACAATCGCCTTTATACATCCCATTATGAGCGCTAAAATTATCAGAGTGCCGAAAATCGCATGTGATCTAAGCCTAGAAAAAAATGGTCTAAGTAAAAATCGTAATTACGCTCAAAAAGCTTCTCAAACAATTTTAGCGCTTCCAATTCCTTCTACAATCGCCTTTATACATCCCATTATGAGCGCTAAAATTATCAGAGTGCCGAAAATCGCATGTGATCTAAGCCTAGAAAAAATGTGTAAGTAAAAATCGTAATTACGCTCAAAAAGCTTCTCAAACAATTTTAGCGCTTCCAATTCCTTCTACAATCGCCTTTATACATCCCATTATGAGCGCTAAAATTATCAGAGTGCCGAAAATCGCATGTGATCTAAGCCTAGAAAAAAATGGTGTAAGTAAAAATCGTAATTACGCTCAAAAAGCTTCTCAAACAATTTTAACGCTTCCAATTCCTTCTACAATCGCCTTTATACATCCCATTATGAGCGCTAAAATTATCAGAGTGCCGAAAATCGCATGTGATCTAAGCCTAGAAAAAAATGGTCAAGTAAAAATCGTAATTACGCTCAAAAAGCTTCTCAAACAATTTTAACGCTTCCAATTCCTTCTACAATCGCCTTTATACATCCCATTATGAGCGCTAAAATTATCAGAGTGCCGAAAATCGCATGTGATCTAAGCCTAGAAAAAAATGGTGTAAGTAAAAATCGTAATTACGCTCAAAAAGCTTCTCAAACAATTTTAGCGCTTCCAATTCCTTCTACAATCGCCTTTATACATCCCATTATGAGCGCTAAAATTATCAGAGTGCCGAAAATCGCATGTGATCTAAGCCTAGAAAAAAATGGTGTAAGTAAAAATCGTAATTACGCTCAAAAAGCTTCTCAAACAATTTTAGCGCTTCCAATTCCTTCTACAATCGCCTTTATACATCCCATTATGAGCGCTAAAATTATCAGAGTGCCGAAAATCGCATGTGATCTAAGCCTAGAAAAAAATGGTGTAAGTAAAAATCGTAATTACGCTCAAAAAGCTTCTCAAACAATTTTAGCGCTTCCAATTCCTTCTACAATCGCCTTTATACATCCCATTATGAACGCTAAAATTATCAGAGTGCCGAAAATCGCATGTGATCTAAGCCTAGAAAAAAATGGTCTAAGTAAAAATCGTAATTACGCTCAAAAAGCTTCTCAAACAATTTTAGCGCTTCCAATTCCTTCTACAATCGCCTTTATACATCCCATTATGAGCGCTAAAATTATCAGAGTGCCGAAAATCGCATGTGATCTAAGCCTAGAAAAAAATGGTCTAAGTAAAAATCGTAATTACGCTCAAAAAGCTTCTCAAACAATTTTAGCGCTTCCAATTCCTTCTACAATCGCCTTTATACATCCCATTATGAGCGCTAAAATTATCAGAGTGCCGAAAATCGCATGTGATCTAAGCCTAGAAAAAATGGTCTAAGTAAAAATCGTAATTACGCTCAAAAAGCTTCTCAAACAATTTTTAGCGCTTCCAATTCCTTCTACAATCGCCTTTATACATCCCATTATGAGCGCTAAAATTATCAGAGTGCCGAAAATCGCATGTGATCTAAGCCTAGAAAAAAATGGTGTAAGTAAAAATCGTAATTACGCTCAAAAAGCTTCTCAAACAATTTTAGCGCTTCCAATTCCTTCTACAATCGCCTTTATACATCCCATTATGAGCGCTAAAATTATCAGAGTGCCGAAAATCGCATGTGATCTAAGCCTAGAAAAAAATGGTAAGTAAAAATCGTAATTACGCTCAAAAAGCTTCTCAAACAATTTTAGCGCTTCCAATTCCTTCTACAATCGCCTTTATACATCCCATTATGAGCGCTAAAATTATCAGAGTGCCGAAAATCGCATGTGATCTAAGCCTAGAAAAAAATGGTCAAGTAAAAATCGTAATTACGCTCAAAAAGCTTCTCAAACAATTTTAACGCTTCCAATTCCTTCTACAATCGCCTTTATACATCCCATTATGAGCGCTAAAATTATCAGAGTGCCGAAAATCGCATGTGATCTAAGCCTAGAAAAAAATGTTTAAGTAAAAATCGTAATTACGCTCAAAAAGCTTCTCAAACAATTTTAACGCTTCCAATTCCTTCTACAATCGCCTTTATACATCCCATTATGAGCGCTAAAATTATCAGAGTGCCGAAAATCGCATGTGATCTAAGCCTAGAAAAAAATGGTGTAAGTAAAAATCGTAATTACGCTCAAAAAGCTTCTCAAACAATTTTAGCGCTTCCAATTCCTTCTACAATCGCCTTTATACATCCCATTATGAGCGCTAAAATTATCAGAGTGCCGAAAATCGCATGTGATCTAAGCCTAGAAAAAATGTGTCAAGTAAAAATCGTAATTACGCTCAAAAAGCTTCTCAAACAATTTTAACGCTTCCAATTCCTTCTACAATCGCCTTTATACATCCCATTATGAGCGCTAAAATTATCAGAGTGCCGAAAATCGCATGTGATCTAAGCCTAGAAAAAAATGGTGTAAGTAAAAATCGTAATTACGCTCAAAAAGCTTCTCAAACAATTTTAGCGCTTCCAATTCCTTCTACAATCGCCTTTATACATCCCATTATGAGCGCTAAAATTATCAGAGTGCCGAAAATCGCATGTGATCTAAGCCTAGAAAAAAATGGTCTAAGTAAAAATCGTAATTACGCTCAAAAAGCTTCTCAAACAATTTTAGCGCTTCCAATTCCTTCTACAATCGCCTTTATACATCCCATTATGAGCGCTAAAATTATCAGAGTGCCGAAAATCGCATGTGATCTAAGCCTAGAAAAAATGGTCTAAGTAAAAATCGTAATTACGCTCAAAAAGCTTCTCAAACAATTTTAGCGCTTCCAATTCCTTCTACAATCGCCTTTATACATCCCATTATGAGCGCTAAAATTATCAGAGTGCCGAAAATCGCATGTGATCTAAGCCTAGAAAAAAATGGTCTAAGTAAAAATCGTAATTACGCTCAAAAAGCTTCTCAAACAATTTTAGCGCTTCCAATTCCTTCTACAATCGCCTTTATACATCCCATTATGAGCGCTAAAATTATCAGAGTGCCGAAAATCGCATGTGATCTAAGCCTAGAAAAAAATGGTGTAAGTAAAAATCGTAATTACGCTCAAAAAGCTCTCAAACAATTTTAGCGCTTCCAATTCCTTCTACAATCGCCTTTATACATCCCATTATGAGCGCTAAAATTATCAGAGTGCCGAAAATCGCATGTGATCTAAGCCTAGAAAAAATGGTAAGTAAAAATCGTAATTACGCTCAAAAAGCTTCTCAAACCAATTTTAGCGCTTCCAATTCCTTCTACAATCGCCTTTATACATCCCATTATGAGCGCTAAAATTATCAGAGTGCCGAAAATCGCATGTGATCTAAGCCTAGCAAAAAATGGTGTAAGTAAAAATCGTAATTACGCTCAAAAAGCTTCTCAAACAATTTTAACGCTTCCAATTCCTTCTACAATCGCCTTTATACATCCCATTATGAGCGCTAAAATTATCAGAGTGCCGAAAATCGCATGTGATCTAAGCCTAGAAAAAATGGTGTAAGTAAAAATCGTAATTACGCTCAAAAAGCTTCTCAAACAATTTTAGCGCTTCCAATTCCTTCTACAATCGCCTTTATACATCCCATTATGAGCGCTAAAATTATCAGAGTGCCGAAAATCGCATGTGATCTAAGCCTAGAAAAAAATGGTCTAAGTAAAAATCGTAATTACGCTCAAAAAGCTTCTCAAACAATTTTAGCGCTTCCAATTCCTTCTACAATCGCCTTTATACATCCCATTATGAGCGCTAAAATTATCAGAGTGCCGAAAATCGCATGTGATCTAAGCCTAGAAAAAAATGGTCTAAGTAAAAATCGTAATTACGCTCAAAAAGCTTCTCAAACCAATTTTAGCGCTTCCAATTCCTTCTACAATCGCCTTTATACATCCCATTATGAGCGCTAAAATTATCAGAGTGCCGAAAATCGCATGTGATCTAAGCCTAGAAAAAATGGTGTAAGTAAAAATCGTAATTACGCTCAAAAAGCTTCTCAAACAATTTTAGCGCTTCCAATTCCTTCTACAATCGCCTTTATACATCCCATTATGAGCGCTAAAATTATCAGAGTGCCGAAAATCGCATGTGATCTAAGCCTAGCAAAAAATGGTGTAAGTAAAAATCGTAATTACGCTCAAAAAGCTTCTCAAACAATTTTAGCGCTTCCAATTCCTTCTACAATCGCCTTTATACATCCCATTATGAGCGCTAAAATTATCAGAGTGCCGAAAATCGCATGTGATCTAAGCCTAGAAAAAAATGGTCTAAGTAAAAATCGTAATTACGCTCAAAAAGCTTCTCAAACAATTTTAACGCTTCCAATTCCTTCTACAATCGCCTTTATACATCCCATTATGAGCGCTAAAATTATCAGAGTGCCGAAAATCGCATGTGATCTAAGCCTAGAAAAAAATGGTCTAAGTAAAAATCGTAATTACGCTCAAAAAGCTTCTCAAACAATTTTAGCGCTTCCAATTCCTTCTACAATCGCCTTTATACATCCCATTATGAGCGCTAAAATTATCAGAGTGCCGAAAATCGCATGTGATCTAAGCCTAGAAAAAATGGTCTAAGTAAAAATCGTAATTACGCTCAAAAAGCTTCTCAAACAATTTTAGCGCTTCCAATTCCTTCTACAATCGCCTTTATACATCCCATTATGAGCGCTAAAATTATCAGAGTGCCGAAAATCGCATGTGATCTAAGCCTAGAAAAAAATGGTCTAAGTAAAAATCGTAATTACGCTCAAAAAGCTTCTCAAACAATTTTAGCGCTTCCAATTCCTTCTACAATCGCCTTTATACATCCCATTATGAGCGCTAAAATTATCAGAGTGCCGAAAATCGCATGTGATCTAAGCCTAGAAAAAAATGGTGTAAGTAAAAATCGTAATTACGCTCAAAAAGCTTCTCAAACAATTTTAGCGCTTCCAATTCCTTCTACAATCGCCTTTATACATCCCATTATGAGCGCTAAAATTATCAGAGTGCCGAAAATCGCATGTGATCTAAGCCTAGAAAAAATGGTCTAAGTAAAAATCGTAATTACGCTCAAAAAGCTTCTCAAACAATTTTAGCGCATCCAATTCCTTCTACAATCGCCTTTATACATCCCATTATGAACGCTAAAATTATCAGAGTGCCGAAAATCGCATGTGATCTAAGCCTAGCAAAAAATGGTGTAAGTAAAAATCGTAATTACGCTCAAAAAGCTTCTCAAACAATTTTAACGCTTCCAATTCCTTCTACAATCGCCTTTATACATCCCATTATGAGCGCTAAAATTATCAGAGTGCCGAAAATCGCATGTGATCTAAGCCTAGAAAAAAATGGTGTAAGTAAAAATCGTAATTACGCTCAAAAAGCTTCTCAAACAATTTTAGCGCTTCCAATTCCTTCTACAATCGCCTTTATACATCCCATTATGAGCGCTAAAATTATCAGAGTGCCGAAAATCGCATGTGATCTAAGCCTAGAAAAAAATGGTGTAAGTAAAAATCGTAATTACGCTCAAAAAGCTTCTCAAACAATTTTAGCGCTTCCAATTCCTTCTACAATCGCCTTTATACATCCCATTATGAACGCTAAAATTATCAGAGTGCCGAAAATCGCATGTGATCTAAGCCTAGAAAAAAATGGTGTAAGTAAAAATCGTAATTACGCTCAAAAAGCTTCTCAAACAATTTTAGCGCATCCAATTCCTTCTACAATCGCCTTTATACATCCCATTATGAACGCTAAAATTATCAGAGTGCCGAAAATCGCATGTGATCTAAGCCTAGCAAAAAATGGTGTAAGTAAAAATCGTAATTACGCTCAAAAAGCTTCTCAAACAATTTTAGCGCATCCAATTCCTTCTACAATCGCCTTTATACATCCCATTATGAACGCTAAAATTATCAGAGTGCCGAAAATCGCATGTGATCTAAGCCTAGCAAAAAATGGTGTAAGTAAAAATCGTAATTACGCTCAAAAAGCTTCTCAAACAATTTTAGCGCTTCCAATTCCTTCTACAATCGCCTTTATACATCCCATTATGAACGCTAAAATTATCAGAGTGCCGAAAATCGCATGTGATCTAAGCCTAGAAAAAAATGGTGTAAGTAAAAATCGTAATTACGCTCAAAAAGCTTCTCAAACAATTTTAGCGCTTCCAATTCCTTCTACAATCGCCTTTATACATCCCATTATGAACGCTAAAATTATCAGAGTGCCGAAAATCGCATGTGATCTAAGCCTAGAAAAAAATGGTGTAAGTAAAAATCGTAATTACGCTCAAAAAGCTTCTCAAACAATTTTAGCGCATCCAATTCCTTCTACAATCGCCTTTATACATCCCATTATGAACGCTAAAATTATCAGAGTGCCGAAAATCGCATGTGATCTAAGCCTAGCAAAAAATGGTGTAAGTAAAAATCGTAATTACGCTCAAAAAGCTCCTCAAACAATTTTAGCGCTTCCAATTCCTTCTACAATCGCCTTTATACATCCCATTATGAACGCTAAAATTATCAGAGTGCCGAAAATCGCATGTGATCTAAGCCTAGAAAAAAATGGTGTAAGTAAAAATCGTAATTACGCTCAAAAAGCTTCTCAAACAATTTTAGCGCATCCAATTCCTTCTACAATCGCCTTTATACATCCCATTATGAACGCTAAAATTATCAGAGTGCCGAAAATCGCATGTGATCTAAGCCTAGAAAAAAATGGTGTAAGTAAAAATCGTAATTACGCTCAAAAAGCTTCTCAAACAATTTTAGCGCTTCCAATTCCTTCTACAATCGCCTTTATACATCCCATTATGAGCGCTAAAATTATCAGAGTGCCGAAAATCGCATGTGATCTAAGCCTAGCAAAAAATGGTCTAAGTAAAAATCGTAATTACGCTCAAAAAGCTTCTCAAACAATTTTAGCGCTTCCAATTCCTTCTACAATCGCCTTTATACATCCCATTATGAGCGCTAAAATTATCAGAGTGCCGAAAATCGCATGTGATCTAAGCCTAGAAAAAAATGGTGTAAGTAAAAATCGTAATTACGCTCAAAAAGCTCTCAAACAATTTTAGCGCTTCCAATTCCTTCTACAATCGCCTTTATACATCCCATTATGAGCGCTAAAATTATCAGAGTGCCGAAAATCGCATGTGATCTAAGCCTAGAAAAAAATGGTGTAAGTAAAAATCGTAATTACGCTCAAAAAGCTTCTCAAACAATTTTAGCGCATCCAATTCCTTCTACAATCGCCTTTATACATCCCATTATGAGCGCTAAAATTATCAGAGTGCCGAAAATCGCATGTGATCTAAGCCTAGAAAAAAATGGTCTAAGTAAAAATCGTAATTACGCTCAAAAAGCTTCTCAAACAATTTTAGCGCTTCCAATTCCTTCTACAATCGCCTTTATACATCCCATTATGAGCGCTAAAATTATCAGAGTGCCGAAAATCGCATGTGATCTAAGCCTAGAAAAAATGGTCTAAGTAAAAATCGTAATTACGCTCAAAAAGCTTCTCAAACAATTTTAGCGCATCCAATTCCTTCTACAATCGCCTTTATACATCCCATTATGAGCGCTAAAATTATCAGAGTGCCGAAAATCGCATGTGATCTAAGCCTAGAAAAAAATGGTGTAAGTAAAAATCGTAATTACGCTCAAAAAGCTTCTCAAACAATTTTAGCGCATCCAATTCCTTCTACAATCGCCTTTATACATCCCATTATGAACGCTAAAATTATCAGAGTGCCGAAAATCGCATGTGATCTAAGCCTAGAAAAAAATGGTGTAAGTAAAAATCGTAATTACGCTCAAAAAGCTTCTCAACCAATTTTAGCGCATCCAATTCCTTCTACAATCGCCTTTATACATCCCATTATGAACGCTAAAATTATCAGAGTGCCGAAAATCGCATGTGATCTAAGCCTAGCAACTAGCGGGTGCGTGAACCGTCGGCTATTTAGCTGGGAAAAAGCGCTTCGCGCTTCTTGAGCTTCGCTACCTAGGCCCTGAAGCGATTCAAATTGATCGAATTGGTTGGGGAGGTTTTTTTGAATTTTTAAAAAATTATTAGGGGTTTTTAGTCCACATCGAGGCTCAAGACGGGCGCTTCGCGCTCGTTTTTCAAATTTTGCTGGCCTTGGACGGGCGCTTCGCGCCCGTTTCTAAATTTTGTTGAACTTGGACGGGCGCTTCGCGCCCGTATTTAAATGTTGTTGAGCTCATACGAGGTACAAAAATTGTTGGAAGATGTGCTGGAAGAGGTACAACAGTGATTAGGAGAGGTACAAAAGTCTAACTTGTTATGAGATGTACAAAAATAATTTCATAATTTTAAATATAATTTTATAGAATTAGGTTTATTTAAAAATTAAAAAAAAAACTAAATAATAAAAAATGTAAAAGTTTATTTTTTAATTAATAAACGGAATAATTTATTTTACTTTATTTTGAAATGAATTATTATGCATCCAAATTTTTAAATCTAATTTTGCTTAAAAATAAATCTATTCATCAAAAGAAAAATTAAATTTAATTAAAATTATTTTGTTATTAATAATAAAACAAAAAATAATTTCTTTAATTTAAAAAAAATAAATTTAAATAATTTAAAACAAATCTTCAAATTAATTAAAAACAGTGAAAATAACCCAAAAATGCATAGAAAAATAATGTACACCGTCCGGGTCCGAACCTGCCTCTCCCCTCCTCATAAGGGTGCCTTAGAATCCCCAATCACACAGGGATTCTGAGGTCTTAACTATGTCAAAAGTAAAATCTGATTACGTATTCGTGATCAGGGACCCAAATAACCCATAAAGGCATATTTTTTGAAGATTTTTGGTGAAAAAATTTTTCAACTCAAAAATCCTATGCTCACCCCTTTGGTCCCGAATCCCAAAATCGGTTTTATTTTTGTAACAATTCGTAAGAAAGTGATAAAAATGTTAAATAAAATTTATATTATAAGAAAAAAAATTGCGGATTTTTGTAGTATTTTAATTTTCAAAAATTTCTTTTCAGAAGGGGGTTATGAATTTTTTTCTGAAAAATCGAAAATTTTCAGAAATTCTGGAATAACTTTTTTTCTTTTTAAGATAGAAATCCCAAATAAATCCCATAAAATTCTCCTGATTTTTCTCTATTTTTATAATATAATTGCATGAAAATTTATCCAAGAGGTACAACAGTGATGAGAAGAGGTACAAAAGTGATTAAAAGAGGTACAATAGTGATTAAAAGAGGAAGAACTGTGATTAAAAGACGTACAAAAGTCATTAAAAGAGGTACAACAGTGATTAAAAGATGTACAAAATTGTTAGAAGAGGTACAAAAGTGATTAGAAAGGTACAACAGCAATTAAAAGAGGTACAACAGCAATTAAAAGAGGTACAACAGTGATTAGAAGAGGTGCAAATGTGATTTAAAGAGGTACAAAAGTGATAAAAGATACAAGTGATTAGAAGAGGTACAAAAGTGATTTAAAGAGGTACAAAAGTGATAAAAGATACAAAAGTGATTAGAAGAGGTACAAAAGTGATTAGAAGAGGTACAAAAGTGATTAGAAGAGGTACAACATGGTTTAAAATTAAATAAATAATGAAAAGTTTTTATAAAAATCGATTGCATTTTAATTTAAAATTTTTTTATAATAAAATACTCTTTTTATTCATTAAATATAATTTTGAAAATTAATAATTGAATATTTATTTTGAAATGAAATTCATTTTTTATAAATTCAAAAAATAAATAATGAAATTAAATAAATAAATTAAATAATTTATAAAAATCTTGAAATTAATTAAAACATTAAAAATAACCCAAAAATACAAAGAAAAATAATGTACACCGCCCGGGTCCGAACTTCGCCTATATGAAATTCTTTAATCAAACAAAAAATTAATTTTAAAAAATTTTTCACAAAAAAATAATTTAATTTAAATTAAAAAATTAATTAAAAAACAAACACTCTTTTAAATGAATTAAAAACATTAAAAATAACCTAAAATGCATAGCAAAAATAATGTACACCGCCCGGATTCGAACTTGCCCCCCCCTCAAAATGATGCCTCAGAATCCCCAATCACACAGGGATTCTGATGTCTGAACGATGTCAAAAGTAAAATCTGATCACGTATTCGTGATCAGCGTCATAAAATACCCCTAAAGACATGTTTTTGGAAGATTTTTGTCGAAAAAATTTTTTCACTCAAAAATCCTGGTCACCCCCCTTTGGTCCCGAAACCAAAAATCACTTTTATTTTTATAACAATTCGCAAAAAAGAGATAAAAATGTAAAATAAAATTTATATTATAGAGAAAAAAATTGCGGATTTTTGTAGTATTTTACTTTTACAGAATGACTTTTCAGAAGGGAGTTCTGATTTTTTTTCTGAAAAATCTAAAATTTCCAGAATTTCTGGAATAACTTTTTTTCTTTAGAAGATAGAAATTCCAAATAAATCCCATAAAATTCTCCCGATTTTTTGCTATTTTTAAAGCTTTATTTGCTCAAAATTGGTCAACCCTTAGGCTAGATATGAATTTTTCAATATTCGCCCAAAATCCCGTGGGCCAAAAAATTGGAAAATATTTTCGAATTTTTAAAAAATTCCAAAAATTTTGAAACGAAAAATAAACATCATATTCGTGCTCAGCACATCAAAATACCCCAGAAAAATATTTTTGACCCCCATTTTCAACCCAAAAAAAATTTTCGAAAATTTCTAGGGGGCCTAGCTCGAAAATTTTTGAAAATTTCCGGCCATATGGCACACCATTCGATAGAGCTTAAAAAACTCTACAATTTTGCCCCAAGGAGTTTTTTCGATAAAACCAACCCCTGACGAGTTATGGACCCGGGACTCAAATGTCCCGCTCAGGCCAAATTTTTTTTCTATTTCCGGGAAAAAATCGAAATTTTTCCGAAAAAAATACCAGTCGATAGAGCTCGAAAAACTATGTTTTGGAAGTGGTCTCCGTTTCTCTGGGAAAAATCGTTAAAAAATCCTAAAATTCAAAAACCCGAAAACCGTTTTTTAGGCCTAACTCGAAAAATTTTGAAAATTTTCGAAATTTTAAAACTTGGTTTGATAGCCTTTCAAATACTACACATTTTTGCTCAGAAACAATTTTTCGGTCAAAGCAACCCCTGGCGAGTTATTCGCCTGGTACTGAAGTGTACATTTTGAGCACACTTCAGTTAGCCAAGCGTGCAGGCCAGGGGGTGGCTCTAATAAAAAAATAAAAAATACCAGCATGTAGAGGACAGTTGTGGGGAGTGCCCTCACAGCGGGCACTTTTTGATTCGGGTTTTAGAAAAAAAGTTAGGGGCCCTAAACTGCAAGAAAAAGTGAGAAATCGGTCCCCGGGACTCAGTCGTCCGCGCAGAATTTTTCTCTATAATTTTCCCAGATGCGCCTCAAAAAGTTATAAGACCCTTCCACTACTTTCAGGGCGCTCCCGGCCTTCGGCCGGGAGATTTTGTTTTTGCAAACGAAACTCCTTGTCAATATAACGTATATAGTAACTAGCGTGTGGGAATTGACGGGGGCGCGGTGCAGGCAGTTGACTTGCACGCGCAGTGATTGCACGGTGTAGACAGTATACTTTTGGTATATATGGGCGGGCGCTGACATGAGCGCTTCGCGCAAAGGACTTCGTTGCTAGTGCATGCGCGATTTTGAAATGAATTTATGGATATGATAAGGGATTTTGGTCTACAGGCATCGCGAGGACGCATTCATAATTTTGTGGAGGACTTTCGGCCGCTTCGCGGCCTCAAAGGGTGCTCCGCGCCCTTTTGTACATTCGGCCGCTTCGCGGCCTCAAAGGGCGCTACGCACCCTTTTTATATTTAAGGTTTAATTCGGCCGCTTCGCGGACTCAAAGGGCGCTCCGCGCCCTTTTGTACATTCGGCCACTTTGCGGCCTCAGACGGCGCCTTGCGTCCGTTTTTTAATTTTTTGGGGGGAATTCGGCCGCTTCGCGGCCTCAAGACGGGCGCTTTGCGCCCGTCTTTTAATTTTTTGGGGGATATTCGGCCGCTTCGCGGCCTCAGGACGGGCGCTTCGCGCCCGTTTTTTAATTTTATTGATAACATTCGGCCGCTTCACGCCCGTTTTTTAATTTTTTGAGGGACATTCGGCCGCTTCGCGGCCTCAAGACGGGCGCTTCGCGCCCGTTTTTTAATTTATTGGGAGACAGTCGGCCGCTTCGCGGCCTCAAAGGGCGCTCCGATGATAGAAGAGGTACAACAGTGATTAAAAGAGGTACAACAGTAAATAGAAGAGGTACAACAGCGATTAGAAGAGATACCACAGAGATTAGAAGAGTTACAAAAATGATTAAAAGAGGTGCAAAAGTGATTAGAAGAGGTACAACAGTGATTAAAAGAGGTACAAATATGATTAGAAAAGTGATTAGAAGAGGTTCAAAAGTGATAGAAGAGGAAGAACAGTGATAGAAGAGGTACAACAGTGAAAGTGACTGGTTTTTTATGGTTTATTTTTCAAGGATTTTTTGTTGAAAATTCAAATTAAATAAAAAATGAATTCTTTAATTTAAAAATAAATAAATTAATTAATTGCATTAAAAATTTATTCATCAAAAAATAATTTATATAAATACACGAAATTCTTTATTTAAAAAATAGTAATTAATTTTTAAATTAAACTTTTATTCATCAAAAAATAATTTATTGCAGTGAAAATTACCCAAAAAATAAATAGATAGAATAATGCTACACCGTCCGGATTCGAACTTCCCCCCCCCTCAAAATGATGCCTCAGAATCCCCAATCACACAGGGATTCTGAGGGCTTAACGATGTAATAACTGAAATCTGATGTCAGATTTTTATAAAAATTCTTAAAAAAGTGATAAAAATGCCAAATAAAATTTATATAATAGAGCAAAAAACTGCGGATTTTTGTAGTATTTTTAAATCCTCCATTTATTAATTGAAAATAACGTTGAAAATTAACAATTGAATATTTAATAAATTTAACCTAAAAAATCATAGAAAAATAATGTACACCGCCCGGATCCGAACTTGCCCCCCCCAAAAAATGATGCCTCAGAATCCCCAATCACACAGGGATTCTAAGGTCTTAACGATGTCAGAAGTAAAATCTGATCACGCATTCGTGATCAGCAGCCCAAATAACGCCTAAAGACATCTTTTTTGAATTTAAAAATGTGATAAAAATGTAAAATAAAATTTATATTATAGAGAAAAAAATTGCGGATTTTTGTAGTATTTTATTTTTCCAGAATATCTCTTCAGAACCGAGTTATGAATTTTTTTCTGAAAATTCGAATTTTTCCAGAAATTCTGGAATAACTTTTTTTCTTTAGACGATAAAAACCCCAAATAAATCCCATAAAATTCTCCTTATTTTTCTCTATTTTTAAAGCTTTATTATAGTTAAATCGATGAAACCATCACCGAGTTATAAATTTTCAAATATTCTCCCAAAATCCCAATTGCTAAAAAATTACCAAAAAATAAAGAATTTTTAAAAAATTCCAAAAATCATGAAACGAAAAACAAACATCATATTCGTGCTCAGCACCTCAAAATACCCCACAAAATATTTTTTCACCCACTTTTTCAACCCAAAAAAAAATTTCGAAAATTTCTAGGGGGCCTAGCTCGAAAAATTTTGAAAATTTTACATCATGTAGTACACCATTCGATAGCATTTAAAATTCTCTACAAAAATGTTCTAAGACAATTTTTCGCTAAAATCAACCCCTGACGAGTTATGGTCCCAGGACTCAAATGTCCCGCTCAGGCCAAAATTTTTTTCTATTTCCGGGAAAAAATCGAAATTTTTCCGAAAAAATACCAGTCGATAGAGCTCGAAAAACTATGTTTTGGAAGTGGTCTCCGTTTTTCTGGGAAAATTCGTTAAAAAATCTTAAAATTCAAAAACCAAAAAAACGTTTTTTAGGCCTAGCTCGAAAAATTTTGAAAATTTTCGAAATTTTAAAATCTGGAAAAATCGAGCTCACCGAGCTCTACAATAAGTCTGCTGGCCACCCTGCGCTCAGGTCAAAGCCTAATGAGTTATTCAACGGGGACTGAACTGGAAAAAGTTGGTACTGAAAAGTTGCCAATTTCTGCAGCCCTTCCAAGTATAGGTAGAGGCCTGGAATTTTTTTTGAAAATTAGAAAACACTTCAACTTAGTTTCCTACCAGCAAGCATTTTTTGATCAGAGTTTTAGAAAAAAAGTTATGGGCCATCAAACGCAAGCAAAAGTGAGAAATTGGCCGCCAGGACTCAGTTGGCCACCGGAGCGGAAAACCCTTATTTTTCCCAGATGCGCCTCAAAAAGTTGTAAGACCCTTCCACTACTTTCGGGGCGCTCCCGGCCTTCGGCCGGGAGATTTTGTTTTTTGAAACGAACTGCAACGTTTCTCTATGGTAATATAAACTAGCGGGTGCGTGAACCGTCGGCTATTTAGCTGGGAAAAAGCGCTTCGCGCTTTGGGAGCTTCGCTACCTAGATAAGCTATGGGTTGTGGAGTAATTGTTGGTCCAAAAGATATTTGAGATTAATCAAAAAATTTTATAGGGTCATTCGGCCGCTTCGCGGCCTCTAACGGGCGCTTCGCGCCCGTTTTTTAAATTTGGTGATTCTTAGGCCGTTTCGCGGCCTCGAACGGGCGCTTCGCGCCCGTTTCTAAATTTTGTTGAGCTTGGACGGGCGCTTCGCGCCCGTTGTTAAATTTTGTTGAGGCCAAACGGGCGCTTCGCGCCCGTATTTAAATGTTGTTGAGCTCAGACGAAGTACAAAATTGTTGGAAGATGTGTGGAAGAGGTACAACTGTGATTAGAAGAGGTACAAAAGTGATTTGAAGAGGTACAAAAGTGATTAGAAGAGGTACAACAGTGAAAAAGTGATACAAAAGTGATTAGAAGAGGTACAACTGTGATTAAAAGAGGTACAACAGTGATCGAAGAGGTACAACAGAGATTAGAAGAGGTACAAATTTGATGAAGAGGTACAAAAGTGATAAAAGAGGTACAAAAGTGATTAGAAGAGGTGCAACAGAGATTGAAGAGGTACAACTGTGATCAGAAGAGGTACAACTGTGATTAGAAGAGGTACAACAGTGATTAGAAGAGGTACAATGGTGATTAGAAGAGTTACAAACAATGATTAGAAGAGGTACAACAGTGATTAGAAGAGGTACAAAAGCGATTAGAAGAGGTACAACAGTGAAAAAGTGATACAAAAGTGATTAGAAGAGTTACAAACAATGATTAGAAGAGGTACAACAGTGATTAGAAGAGGTACAACAGTGATCCGAAGAGGTACAACTGTGATCAGAAGAGGTACAACAGAGATTAGAAGAGGAATAAAAGTGATTAGAAGAAGTACAACAGAGATTAGAAGAGGTACAACAGTGATTAGATGAGGTGCAACATGGTTTAAAATTAAATATTGGGGTGTTCGGAAAGTTCTTTCATAGCGGTCGTTTTATGTAAATTTTTTCGCACCCAACCGCAACCTTTGGCCAAATTCTTTCTGTTCTATGGGAAGGAGCAGATTTTGCTGCATATGTTACGAGCCATTTCATTTTCCTTTCTTTGTAAATTGATTTTTTAAAATTATCCCAATGGAGCACCCTAAATCCCAAATCCGATCACTTTTATTGTACGGGTCAAAACTTTGCTTTGATCAGTTGGAAATTTATTAAAAGCAGTTTTTGTGGCCAAATCAAGTCCGGAGAATCCAAATCTGGCCTCAGATTTGATCTCTGAATTTTCTCTGGCATTGTACTGCTCCATGTCGTTGACAAGAAGTTGAAGCAGTACAGGGTCATAGAACAGCAACTGACTAAATCTGAGGCGATATTCGGATTCTCCGGGTTTGGTTTGCCCATGAAAACATCAATTTCATTTTATTAGGTCCTTTCAGAACAATGTTGTACAAAGAGGGTGCTGAATCTTGGCACTTTTGAGCACCCATTTTCAGACAGGACAATTTAAAGAAATAACTCGTCGGTCTTGGTGACTCTTTTTCAGCTTGTCAGATAGTCCCAACTTTGCTCTACAAAACCATAATTTGTTTTGTGCCTTTAGCCTTTTCTTGGCCAAGAAATCAGTGGTTGAATTTGGCGACTTTTTTAAGTAGACCGATCAGTTTATTTGAGTTTAACTATCTTGAATTTAATCGACAGATCATTTTTAAATTCTCAAAAATGGGAGAAGATTGTGGAGAATAATTGGGCATTTTTTGATTAAAATTGGTTCATTAGTTAATTTGTTACGATTTTTTTAATGAAATTTTTGGTCGCTATGAAAGAACTTTCCGAACACCCCAATAAATAAGGAAAAGTTTTTATAAAAATCGAATGCATTTTAATTTAAAAATTTTTTTATAATAAAATACTCTTTTTATTCATTAAATATAATTTTGAAAATTAATAATTGAATATTTATTTTGAAATGAAATTCATTTTTTATAAATTCATAAAAATAAATAATGAAATTAAATAAATTAATTAAATAATTTTATAACAAATCTTAAAATTAATTAAAATCATTAAAAATAACGTAAAAATGCACAGAAAAATAATGTTACACCGTCCGGATTCGAACCTGCCGCCCCCCCCCCCCCAGAAGATGACTCAGAATCCCCAATCACACAGGGATTCTGAGGGCTTAACGATGTAATAATTGAAATCTGATCACGTATTCGTGATCAGCGGCCCAAATAACCACTAAAGAATTTGATTAAAAGTGGTACAACAGTGATTAGTAAATTCATTAAATTAAAATGAAAATATTTTTTAACAAATTTAATTAAAAAAATACATGAAATTCTATCAATTAAAAAAATAATTAATTTAAACTTATAAAATTTATTTATCAAAAAAAAATTAAATTAAATATAATTTTTTATTTATTAACTCAACAAAATATTTTAAATTAATTAAAATCATTGAAAATAACTCAAAAATAAATAGAAAAATAATGTTAAAAACATTTAAATAACCATAAATATAACGAAAATAATTTACACCGTCCGGATCCGAACCTGCCCCCTTCCCCCCCTCAAAATGATGCCTCAGAATCCCCAATCACACAGGGATTCTGAGGTCTAAACGATGTCAAAAGTAAAATCTGATCATGTATTCGTGATCAGCGGCCCAAATAACCCCTAATGTCATGTTTTTGGATGGTTTTTAATGGAAAAATTTTTCACTCAAAAATCCTGGTCACACCCCTTTGGTCCCGAATCCCAAAATCACTTTTATTTTTATATCTTTTTTTAAAAATGTGATAAAAATGTAAAATAAAATTTATATTATAGAGGAAAAAATTGCGGATTTTTGTAGTATTTTACTTTTACAGTATGACCTTTCAGAACCGAGTTATGAATTTTTTTCTGAAAAATCGAAAATTTCCAGAAATTCTGGAATAACTTTTTTTCTTTTGAACATTATAAAACCAAATAAACCTCATAAAATTCTCCCGATTTTTTGCTATTTTTAAAGCTTTAATTCACTTAAATTGAGCAGTCCTTCATTGAGTTATGAATTTTCAAATTTTAACCCAAATTTCCAAGGACCAAAAAAATTAAAAATATTTTCGAATTTTTAAAAAATTCCAAAAATTCTGAAACGTAAAACAAACATCATATTCGTGCTCAGCACCTCAAAATACCCCAGAAAAAAAATTTTCACCCCCATTTTGGCCCAAAAAAAAATTTTGAAAATTTCTAGGGGGCCTAGCTCGAAAAATTTTGAAAATTTTCGAACATGTAGTACACCATTCGATAGCATTTAAAAAGCTCTACAATTTTGCTCTAAGGCAATTTTTCGCTAAAACCAACCCCCGACGAGTTATGGGCCCGGGACTCAAATGTCCCGCTCAGGCCAAAAATTTTTTCTATTTCCGGAAAAAATCGAAAATTTTCTAAAAATGTCACCAATCGATAGAGCTCGAAAAACGGTTGCTTGAAAGTGGTCTCCGTTTCTCTGGGAAAAATCGTTAAAAAATCCTAAAATTCAAAAACCCGAAAACCGTTTTTTAGGCCTAACTCGAAAAATTTTGAAAATTTTCGAAATTTTAAAATGTCAAAAAATCGAGCTTTCAAATCTCTACAATAAGTTCGCTGACCACCCCCCGCTCAGATCAAACCCTGGCGCGGTATTCACCTGGTACTGAAGTGTACTTTTTGAGCACGCTTCAGTTGCCATTTTTTGCAGGCCAGGGGTTTGCTCAAAAAAAATTTTAAAAAATACCAGCATTTAGAGGACACTTTGGCGGAGTGCCCTCACAGCGGGCACTTTTTGATTCGAGTTTTACAAAAAAAGTTAGGGGCCTTCAAATGCAAACAAAAGTGACAAATCAGTCCCCGGTACTCAGTTGGCGCTCGGATCAAAAAACCTATAGTTTTCCCGGATTCTCCTCAAAAAGTTGTAAGACCCTTCCACTACTTTCAGACCCGTCCCATTAGCCGTTAAGCTCAAATTAGTTTTTGAAACGAAACTCCTTGTCAATATAACGTATATATTAACTAGCGGGTGCGTGAACCGTCGGCTATTTAGCTGGGAAAAAGCGCTTCGCGCTTTCGGAGCTTCGCTACCTAGACTGTGAAGCGATTCAAATTGATTGAATTGGTTGGAGATTTTTTTTGAATTTTTAAAAAATTATTATAGGTTTTTAGTCAACATCGAGGCTCAAGACGGGCGCTTCGCGCCCGTTTTTAAATTTGTTGGCCTTGGACGGGCGCTTCGCGCCCGTTATTCAAATTTTGTTGGCCTTACAGAGATTAGAAGAGATACAACAGTGATTAAAAGAGGTAAAAAGTGATTAAAAGAAGTACAACAGTGATTAAAAGACGTACAAAAGTGATTAAAAGAAGTACAACAGTGATTAAAAGACGTCAAAAGTGATTAAAAGAGGTACAACAGTGATTAGAAGTTAGCTCTGGTTAAGGAGATTTGGAATTTTTTAAAAAATATCTGGGACTTTTAGGCCGCTTCGCGGCCTCGAACGGGCGCTTCGCGCCCGTTTTTTAAATTTTGTTGGGCTTATACGGGCGCTTCGCGCCCGTTTCTAAATTTGTTGGGCTATTAAGGCAGCTTCGAGGCCTCAGACGGGCGCTTCGCGCCCGTTTTTTAGCTTGTTAGGCGGCCTCGCGGCCTCAGTCGGGCGCTTCGCGCCCGTTTTTCAATTTTTGTTGGCCTTGTACGGGCGCTTAGCGCCCGTTATTTAAATCCGTTGAACTCATACGGGCGCTTCGCGCCTGTTTTTTAGCTTGTTAGGCCGCTTCGCGGCCTCAGTCGGGCGCTTCGCCGGTTTTTCAATTTTTGTTGGCCTTGGACGGGCGCTTCGCGCCCGTTTTTTAAATTCGTTGAACTCATACGGGCGCTTCGCGCCCGTTTTTTAGCTTGTTAGGCCGCTTCGCGGCCTTGGACGGGCGCTTAGCGCCCGTTATTTAAATTTTGAGGTACAAAAGTGATGAGAAGAGGTGCAACAGTGATTAGAAGAGGTGCAACAGTGATTAGAAGAGGTGCAACAGTGATTAGAAGAGGTGCAACAGTGATTAGAAGAGGTGCAACAGTGATTAGAAGAGGTGCAACAGTGATTAGAAGAGGTGCAACAGTGATTAGAAGAGGTGCAACAGTGATTAGAAGAGGTGCAACAGTGATTAGAAGAGGTGCAACAGTGATTAGAAGAGGTGCAACAGTGATTAGAAGAGGTGCAACAGTGATTAAAAGAGGAAAACAGTGATGAGAAGAGGTACAAAAGTCTAACTTGTTATGAGATGTACAAAAATAATTTCATAATTTTAAATATAATTTTATAGAATTAGGTTTATTTAAAAATTAAAAAAAAAACTAAATAATAAAAAATGTAAAAGTTTATTTTTTAATTAATAAACGGAATAATTTATTTTACTTTATTTTGAAATGAATTATTATGCATCCAAATTTTTAAATCTAATTTTGCTTAAAAATAAATCTATTCATCAAAAGAAAAATTAAATTTAATTAAAATTATTTTGTTATTAATAATAAAACAAAAAATAATTTCTTTAATTTAAAAAAAAATAAATTTAAATAATTTAAAACAAATCTTCAAATTAATTAAAAACAGTGAAAATAACCCAAAAATGCATAGAAAAATAATGTACACCGTCCGGGTCCGAACCTGCCTCTCCCCTCCTCATAAGGGTGCCTTAGAATCCCCAATCACACAGGGATTCTGAGGTCTTAACTATGTCAAAAGTAAAATCTGATTACGTATTCGTGATCAGGGACCCAAATAACCCATAAAGACATATTTTTTGAAGATTTTTGGTGAAAAAATTTTTCAACTCAAAAATCCTATGCTCACCCCTTTGGTCCCGAATCCCAAAATCGGTTTTTATTTTTGTAACAATTCGTAAGAAAGTGATAAAAATGTTAAATAAAATTTATATTATAAAGAAAAAAATTGCGGATTTTTGTAGTATTTTAATTTTCAAAAATTTCTTTTCAGAAGGGGGTTATGAATTTTTTTCTGAAAAATCGAAAATTTTCAGAAATTCTGGAATAACTTTTTTTCTTTTTAAGATAGAAATCCCAAATAAATCCCATAAAATTCTCCTGATTTTTCTCTATTTTTATAATATAATTACATGAAAATTTATCCACCCTTCGATTTGTTATGAATTTTCGAAAATTAACCCAAAATCCCGAAGGCCAAAAAATTGACGAATTTTCAAAAATTTTTAAAAAATTCCAAAAAATCTGAAACGAAAAACAAAGGTCATATTCGTGCTCAGCACCTCAAAATACCCCAGAAAAATATTTTACACCCCCTTTTCAACCCAAAAAAAAAATTCCGAAAATTTCTAGGGGGCCTAGCTCGAAAAATTTTGAAATTTTCCAGACTTATAGTACACCATTCGATAGAGCTTAAAAAGTTCTACAAAAATGTTCTAAGACAATTTTTCGCTAAAACCAATCCCTGACGAGTTATGAGCCCAGGACTCAAATGTCCCGCTCAGGCCAAAAATTTTTTCTATTTGCGGGAAAAAATCGAAATTTTTTCAAAAATATCACCAATCGATAGAGCTCGAAAAACGGTTGCTTGAAAGTGGTCTCCGTTTTTCTGGGAAAATTCGTTAAAAAATCCTAAAATTCAAAAACCCGAAAACCGATTTTTAGGCCTAGCTCGAAAAATTTTGAAAATTTTCGAAATTTTAAAATTTGGAAAAATCCAGCTCATTGAACTCTACAATAAGTCTGCTGGCACCCCCTCCCTCAGTTCAAACCCTGGCGAGTTATTCGCCTGGGACTGAAGTGGACAAAGTTGGTACTGAAAAGTTGCCAATTTCTGCAGCCCTTCCTACTGTAGGTAGAGGCCTGGAATTTTTTTTGACTTTTAGAAAACACTTCAACTTGGGTTCCTACCAGCGGAAACTTTTTGATTAGAGTTTTAGAAAAAAAGTTATGGGCCTTCAAACGCAAGCAAAAGTGAGAAATTAGCCGACGGGACTCAGTTGGCCCTCGGAGAAAAAAACCTATAGTTTTCCCGAATTCTCCTCAAAAAGTTGTAAGACCCTTCCACTACTTTCAGACCACGGCCGGCCTTCGGCCGGCCGGAATTAGTTTTTGAGATGAGTTGCCTTATCATTCTAACGTATATATAACTAGGGTGCACAGTTGGCTTTGTTGTATTCAGTTGAGTTCTGTTGATGTGGGAAAAGCGCTTCGCGCTCAGGGACGCGGCTTCGCCGCGTCGCTAGAAAGTGATGTAATTTAGCAATTCATCGCAGCCTCAGGACGGGCGCTTCGCGCCCGTTTTTTAATTTTTTGTGTGACATTCGGCCGCTTCGCGGCCTCAGGACGGGCGCTTCGCGCCCGTTTCTTAATTTTTTGGGGGACATTCGGCCGCTTCTCGGCCTCAGGACGGGCGCTTCGCGCCCGTTTTTTAATTTTTTGGGGGACATTCGGCCGCTTCGCGGCCTCAGGACGGGCGCTTCGCGCCCGTTTTTTAATTTTTTGGGGGGCATTCGGCCGCTTCGCGGCCTCAGCACGGGCGCTTCGCGCCCGTTTTTTAATTTTTTGGGGGACATTCGGCTGCTTCGCGGCCTCAGGACGGGCGCTTCGCGCCCGTTTTTTAATTTTTTGGGGGACATTCGGCCGCTTCGCGGCCTCAGGACGGGCGCTTCGCGCCCGTTTTTTAATTTTGTTGGGAACATTCGGCCGCTTCGCGGCCTCAAGACGGGCGCTTTGCGCCCGTATTTAATTTTGTTGAGGACACTTGGCCGCTTCGCGGCCTCAGGACGGGCGCTTCGCGCCCGTTTTTTAATTTTTTGGGGGCCATTCGGCCGCTTCGCGGCCTCAGAACGGGCGCTTCGCGCCCGTTTTTAATTTTTTGGGGGCCATTCGGCCGCTTCGCGGCCTCAGGACGGGCGCTTCGCGCCCGTTTTTTAATTTTTTGGGGGGCATTTGGCCGCTTCGCGGCCTCAGGACGGGCGCTTCGCGCCCGTTTTTTAATTTTTTGGGGGACGTTCGGCCGCTTCGCGGCCTCAGGACGGGCGCTTCGCGCCCGTTTTTTAATTTTTTGGTGGGCATTTGGCCGCTTCGCGGCCTCAGAACGGGCGCTTCGCGCCCGTTTTTAATTTTTTGGGGCCATTCGGCCGCTTCGCGGCCTCGGGACGGGCGCTTCGCGCCCGTTTTTTAATTTTTTGGGGGCATTTGGCCGCTTCGCGGCCTCAGAACGGGCGCTTCGCGCCCGTATTTAATTTTGTTGAGGACACTTGGCCGCTTCGCGGCCTCAGGACGGGCGCTTCGCGCCCGTTTTTTAATTTTTTGGGAGGCATTTGGCCGCTTCGCGGCCTCAGGACAGGCGCTTCGCGCCCGTTTTTTAATTTTTTGGGGGATATTCGGCCGCTTCGCGGCCTCAGGACGGGCGCTCACACTCCTCAGAATCCCCAATCACACAGGGATTCTGAGGTCTTAACGATGTCAAAAGTAAAATCTGATCACGTATTCGTGATCAGCGGCCCAAATAACCCCTAAAATCATATTTTTGGAAGATTTTTGGTGAAAAAAATTTTCCACTCAAAAATCCTGGTCACTCCCCTGTGGTCACAAATTACAAAATGACTTTTATTTCTATAACTTTTTTCAAAAAAGTGATAAAAATGCCAAATAAAATTTATAAAATAGAGCAAAAAATTGCGGATTTTTTGAGTATATTATTTTTATAAAATACTTTTTCAGAATGGAGTTAGGAATTTTTTTCTGAAAAATCGAATTTTTCCAGAAATTCTGGAATAACTTTTTTATTTTGGTAGATAGGAATTCTAAATAAATCCCATAAAATTCTCCTAATTTTTTGCTATTTTTCAAACTTTATTCCACTAAATTTGACCAAAAGCGAAGTGAGTTATAAATTTTCGAAATTTCACTGGATTTTCCGGGGCCCAAATTTTGACGATTTTTCAAAAATTTGTAACCACCTTCCAAAAAGTCTGAAACCAAAAATAAAGTATATATTCGTCTTCAGCACCATAATTTAGGTCATAAAAATGCATTTTGGCTAATTTAGGAGCAAAAAAAATTTTCATGAAATGCAAAACCATGGGGTCCCCCCTTTGGTTTTGAGTTTCAAAATCACAATTAATTTTATAACTTTTTTTAGACTCGTGATAATGAGATGATATAAAGCACATTATATTGGGCTTAAAATTCTCTACAAAAATGCTCTTGCATGAATATTTGCTAAAATCAACCCCTGAGAAGATATAGCCACAGAACTGAAATTGAGGCCTAGCAACCAAAATTTTCTATTTCCAAAAAAATTTTTAAAATTTTTTCTGAAAATGACACCAATCGATAGAGCATGAAAAACGGTTGCTTGAAAGTGGTCTCCGTTTTCCCCGGAAAAATCTGTAAAAAATAATAAAATTCAAAAACGGAAAATTTTCGAGGGGGCCTAGCTCGAAAATTTCTGAAAATTTCTGAAATCTAAAAACATGGTTGGATAGAGCTCGTCGAGCTCTACAAAAAAGCCGCTTACACCGACCTCCTCCCATCAAAAGCCGGGGAGTTATTCCACCGGCGCTGAAATGGCCCAAAAAAGTATGCAATTTTTAGCCAGTTTTTCGGAAAAACTGACAAGACCTTGGGGTTCGGTCAAGAAACAAAAAAAATCCAAAAAAGTCCAACTTAAAATCCTATCGAGGCCGATTTTTCATTTAGGCCTTTAAAAAATTTTTGAATCCAAAAAACAGCAAAAAAATTTTTTAAAAAGTGACTTTTCAGCGCCTGGCGCTCAGTTGGCCCTCGGATCGGAAAATCTATAGTTTTCCTGAATGCGCCGTCAAAAGTTACCCCCAAGGTCGAAATTTCGAACCCCTCCCGGCAAACCGTAAGGAGATTTTGTTTTTGGAAATGAGTTGCCTTGTTTCTTTAGGTATATATAAACTAGCGTGTTGGAATTGACGGGGGCGGCGTAGGCAATTGGCTTTTGGATGAAGAGAAAATGGACATGCTCATTTGTTATTTTAAAACATACAAAACATTAATTGCATTAGTGTGCTGTTTGAAAGCGCTATCGCGCTATGGGACGCGGCTTCGCCGCGTCGCTAGAAAGTGATGTTATTTAGAAATTCATCACAGCCTCAGGACGGGCGCTTCGCGCCCGTTTTTTAATTTTTCGGGTGGCATTCGGCCGCTTCGCGGCCTCAGGACGGGCGCTTCGCGCCCGTTTTTTAATTTTTCGGGTGGCATTCGGCCGCTTCGCGGCCTCAGGACGGGCGCTTCGCGCCCGTTTTTTAATTTTTCGGGTGACATTCGGCCGCTTCGCGGCCTCAGGACGGGCGCTTAGCGCCCGTTTTTTAATTTTGCGGGGAAACATTCGGCCGTTCGCGGCCTCAGGACGGGCGCTTCGCGCCCGTTTTTTAATTTTTCGGGGGACATTCGGCCGCTTCGCGGCCTCAGGACGGGCGCTTCGCGCCCGTTTTTTAATTTTTCGGGGGACATTCGGCCGCTTCGCGGCCTCAGGACGGGCGCTTCGCGCCCGTTTTTTAATTTTTCAGGGAACATTCGGCCGCTTCGCGGCCTCAGGACGGGCGCTTCGCGCCCGTCTTTTAATTTTGTTGAGAACATTCGCCGCTCGCGCCTCAGGACGGGCGCTTCGCGCCCGTTTTTTTAATTTTGTAGGGAACAGTCGGCCGCTTCGCGGCCTCAGGACGGGCGCTTCGCGCCGTTTTTTTAATTTTTCGTGGACATTCGGCCGCTTCGCGGCCTCAGGACGGGCGCTTCGCGCCCGTTTGTTTAATTTTGTGGGAACATTCGGCCGCTTCGCGGCCTCAGGACGGGCGCTTCGCGCCCGTTTTTAATTTTAATCGCACAGGGATTCTGAGGTCTTAACCATCTCTAAAGTAAAATCTGATTGCATATTCGTGATCAGCGGCCCAAATAACCCCTAAAATCATATTTTTGGAAGATTTTTGGTGAAAAAAATTTTCCACTCAAAAATCATGGTCACTCCCCTGTGGTCCCGGATGCCAAAATCACTTTTATTTCTATAACTTTTTTAAAAAAGTGATAAAAAGCTAAATTAAAATTTGTAAAATAGAGCAAAAAATTGCGGATTTTTGAGTATATTATTTTTATAAAATACTTTTTCAGAATGGAGTTAGGAATTTTTTTTTGAAAATTTAATTTTTTAAGAAATTATGGAATAACTTTTTTATTTTGGAAGATAGAAATTCCAAACAAATCTCATAAAATTTCTCCTTATTTTTTGCTATTTTTCAAACTTTATTCCACTAAATTTGACCAAAAACGAAGAGAGTTATGAATTTTCGAAATTTCACTGGATTTTCCGGGGCTCAAATTTTGACGATTTTTCAAAAAATTTTAAACACCTTCCAAAAAATCTGAAACGCAAAATAAAGCGTATATACGTATTCAGCACCTCAAATTATGCCATAAATGCATTTTAGCTAATTTAGGAGTAAAAAAATTTTTCATGAAATGCAAAACCATGGGGTCCCCCCTATGGTTTTGAGTTTCAAAATCACAATTAATTTTATAACTTTTTTTAAACTCATGGTAAAAACATGAGATAAAGCACATTAGATTGGGCTTAAAATTCTCTACAAAAAAGCTCTTAGACGATTTTTTGATAAATTCAACTCCTGACGAGTTATTGCGCCAGAACTGAAATTGAGGCCTAGCAACCAAAAATTTTCTATTTCCAAAAAATTTTTTGAAAAATTTTTTGAAAATGACACCAATCGATAGAGCATGAAAAACGGTTGCTTGAAAGTGGTCTCCGTTTTCCCCGGAAAAATCTGTAAAAAATCATAAAATTCAAAAACGGAAAATTTTCGAGGGGGCCTAGCTCGAAAATTTCTGAAAATTTCAGAAATCCAAAAACATGGTTGGATAGAGCTCGTCGAGCTGTACAAAAAAGCCGCTTACACCGACCTCCTCCGGTCAAACCCCGGCGAGTTATTCGGCCGGCGCTGAAATGGCCCAAAAAAGTATACAATTTTTCCACAGTTTTCCAGAAAAACTGGTAGGCCCTAGGGGTTCGGTGAAGAACCAAAAAATGTGCAAAACATTCCAACTGAGTGCCTTTACGAGGCCGATTTTTCATTTAGGCCTTTAAAAATTTTTTGAATCCAAAAAACAGCAAAAAAATTTTTTTTAAAGTGACTTTTCAGCGCCTGGCGCTCAGTTGGCCCCCAGATCAAAAAGTCTATAGTTTTCCCAGATGCGCCTCAAAAAGTTGTCCGCAAGGTCGAAATTGCGAAGCCCGCCCGGCACTTGTTAAGCAGATTTTGTTTTTGGAAATGAGTTGCCTTGTTATTCTAAAGTATATAAACTAGCGGGTGCGTGAACCGTCGGCTATTTAGCTGGGGAAAAGCGCTTCGCGCTTTGGGAGCTTCGCTACCTAGATAAGCTATGGGTTGTGAAAAAATTGGGAATTTTAAAAAATTATCAGCGATTTTTAGGCCGCTTCCAGTGATTAGAAGAGGTACAACAGTGATTAAAAGTGGTACAACAGTGATTAAAAGAGGTACAACAGTGATTAGAAGAGGTACAAAAGTGATTAAAAGTGGTACAAACAGTGATTAAAAGAGGTACAAAAGTGATTGAAAGAGGTACATCAGTGATTAAAAGTGGTACAAAAGTTATTAAAAAACGTACAAAAGTGATTAAAAGAGGTACAACAGTGATTAAAAGAGTTACAACAGTGATTAGAAGAGGTACAAATTTGATGAAGAGGTACAAAAGTGATAAAAGAGGTACAAAAGTGATTAGAAGAGGTACAACAGTGATCAGAAGAGGTACAAAGTGATTAGAAGAGGTACAACAATGATTAGAAGAGGTACAGCAGTGATTAGAAGAGGTACAACAATGATTAGAAGAGGTACAGCAGTGATTAGAAGAGGTACACCAGTGATTAGAAGAGGTACAAGTGATCAGAAGAGGTACAACAGTGATTAGAATGTGAACAAAGTGATTAGAAATGGTTCAACAATGATTAGATGAGCTACAAAAGTGATTAGAAGAGGTACAAAAGTGATTAGAAGAGGTACAAAAGTGATTAGAGGAGGTACAACAGTGATTAGAAGAGGTACAACAGTGATTAGAAGAGGTACAACATTGGTCAGAAGAGGTACAACGGTGATTAGAAGAGGTACAACGGTGATTAAAAGAGGTACAAAAGTAAATGGAAGAGGTACAACAGTGATCAGAACATACAACAGTGATTAGGAGAGGTACAACAGTGATTAAAAGAGGAAGAACAGTGATTAAAAGAGGTACAATAGTGATTAAAAGAGGAAGAACAGTGATTAAAAGAGGTACAATAGTGATTAAAAGAGGAAGAACAGTGATTAGAAGAGGTACAAAAGTGATGAGAAGAGGCACAACAGTGATGAGAAGAGGCACAACAGTGATGAGAAGAGGTACAACAGTGTGAGAAGAGGTACAACAGTGATCAGAAGAGGTACAACAGTGATTAAAAGAGGTACAACAGTAAATAGAAGAGGTACAACAGAGATTAGAAGAGGTACAACAGAGATTAGAAGAGGTACAACAGTGATCAGAAGAGGTAGAACAGTGATGAGAAGAGGTACAACTGTGATTAGAAGTGGTACAACATTGTTAGGAGAGGTACAATATTGTTTAAAATTAAATAAATAAGGAAACGTTTTTATTAAAGGTTAAAAATCGAGTGCATTTTAATTTAAAAATTTTTTTATAATAAAATACTCTTTTATTAATTAAAAACAACGTTGGAAATTATTAATTGAATATTTATTTAATTTGAAATTAAATTAATTTTTTTACAAATTCAAAAAAAAATAATGAAATTCTTTAATTTAAAAAAATAAATTTAAATAATTTAAAAGAAATCTTCAAATTAATTAAAAACAGTCAAAATAACCCAAAAAATACAAAGAAAAATAATGTACACCGCCCGGCTTCGAACTTCGCCCCCCCCCCTCAAAATGATGTCTCAGAATCCCCAATCACACAGGGATTCTGAGGTCTAAACGATGTCAAAAGTAAAATCTGATCACGTATTCGTGATCAGCGGCCCAAATAACCCATAAAGACATGTTTTTGGAAGATTTTTATTGAAAAAAATTTTTCACTCAAAAATCCTGTCCACCCCCTTTGGTCCCGAATCACAAAATCACTTTTATTTCTATAACTTTTTTCAAAAAAGTGATAAAAAGCTAAAATAAAATTTATAAAATAGAGCAAAAAATTGCGGATTTTTGTATTATTTTACTTTTCCAAAATAACTTTTCAGAACCGAGTTCAGAATTTTTTTCTGAAAATTCGAATTTTTCCAGAACTTCTGGAATAACTTTTTTTAGATTCATGATAGAGAATCTAAATAAAAGCCATAAAATTCTCCTGATTTTTCTCCATTTTTAATGCTTTATTTAATCAAAATTGGTCAAACCTTAGGCCAGATATGAATTTTCAAATTTTAACCCAAATTTCCAAGGACCAAAAAAATTAAAAATATTTTTGAATTTTTAAAAAATTCCAAAAAATCTGAAACTTAAAATAGACATCATATTCGTACTTAGCACCTTATTTTACCCCAGAAAAATATTTTTCACCCCCATTTTCGTCCGAAAAAAAATTTCCGAAAATTTCTAGGGGGCCTAGCTCGAAAATTTCTGAAAATTTTACATCATGTAGTACACCGTTCGATAGAGCTTAAAAAACTCTACAATTTTGCCCTAATGCGTTTTTTCGATAAAACCAACCCCTAACGAGTTATGGGCTCGGGACTCAAATGTCCCGCTGAGGCCAAAAATTTTTTCTATTTCCGGGAAAAAATCGAAATTTTTTCAAAAATATCACCAATCGATAGAGCTCGAAAAATGGTTGCTTGAAAGTGGTCTCCGTTTTTCTGGGAAAATTCGTTAAAAAATCCTAAAATTCAAAAACCCGAAAACCGTTTTTTAGGCCTAGCTCGAAAAATTTTGAAAATTTTTGAAATTTTAAAATTTGGAAAAATCGAACTCATTAGACTCTACAATAAGTCTGCTGGCCACCCTGCGCTCAGGTCAAACCCTAATGAGTTATTCAACGGGGACTGAACTGGACAAAGTTGGTACTGAATTTCTCCATTTTTCTGCAGCCCTTCCTATTATAGGTAGAGGCCTGGAATTTTTTTTGTTTTTTAGAAAACACTTCAACTTAGTTTCCTACCAGCGGATATTTTTCGATTAGAGTTTCAGAAAAAAAGTTACAGGCCTTGAACTGCGAGCAAAAACGGGAAATCGGCCCCTGGTACTCAGTTGTCCCTCGGAGAAAAAAACCTATAGTTTTCCCAGATGCGCCGTCACGAGTTACCTACCCCTGCAAAATTTCAGCCCCCTAGCTATTCCCGTTCTTCTCAAATTAGTTTTTGAAACGAAACTCCTTATCATTCTAACATATATATAACTAGCGGGTGCGTGAACCGTCGGCTATTTAGCTGGGAAAAAGCGCTTGCGCGCTTTGGGAGCTTCGCTACCTAGATAAGCTATGGGTTGTGGAGTAATTGTTGGTCCAGAAGAGAGTAACAACAAATGTTAGAAGAAGTACAAAATTGGTAGAAGAGGTACACTGGGATTTTTAGGCTGCTTTGTGGAGAATAGAAGTGGTACAAGAATGAAAGCAATGAATTTTTGAAAAGTTATTAAGGGGTTGTAGGCAGCTTTACGCCCTAAGATGGGCGCTTCGCGCCCATTTCTAAATTTGTGGGGCTCGTAAGAACACTTCGTGGCCTCGGTGCTTCGCGCCCGCTTCAAAATATGTTACATGTTACATGAAAACGGAGGGAGTTCATGAATTTCCTCTCTGAGCATGTAACATGTAACATGTATTAACATAATGAAAGCAATGAATTTTTGAAAAGTTATTAAGGGGTTGTAGGCAGCTTTACGCCCTAAGATGAGCGCTTCGCGCCCATTTCTAAATTTGTGGGGCTCGTAAGAACACTTCGTGGCCTCGTTGCTTCGCACCCGCTTTAAAATATGTTACATGTTACATGAAAACGGAGGGAGTTCATGAATTTCCTCTCTTAGCATGTAACATGTATTAACATAATGAAAGCAATGAATTTTTGAAAAGTTATTAAGGGGTTGTAGGCAGCTTTACGCCCTAAGATGGGCGCTTCGCGCCCATTTCTAAGTTTGTGGGGCTCGTAAGAACACTTCGTGGCCTTGGTGCTTCGCGCCCGCTTCAAAATATGTTACATGTTACATGAAAACGGAGGGAGTTCATGAATTTCCTCTCTGAGCATGTAACATGTAACATGTATTAACATAATGAAAGCAATGAATTTTTGAAAAGTTATTAAGGGGTTGTAGGCAGCTTTACGCCCTAAGATGGGCGCTTCGCGCCCATTTCTAAATTTGTGGGGCTCGTAAGAACACTTCGTGGCCTCGGTGCTTCGCGCCCGCTTCAAAATATGTTACATGTTACATGAAAACGGAGGGAGTTCATGAATTTCCTCTCTGAGCATGTAACATGTAACATGTATTAACATAATGAAAGCAATGAATTTTTGAAAAGTTATTAAGGGGTTGTAGGCAGCTTTGCGGCCTAAGATGGGCGCTTCGCACCCATTTCTAAATTTGTGGGGCTCGTAAGAACACTTCGTGGCCTCGGTGCTTCGCACCCGCTTCAAAATATGTTACATGTTACATGAAAACGGAGGGAGTTCATGAATTTCCTCTCTTAGCATGTAACATGTAACATGTATTAACATAATGAAAGCAATGAATTTTTGAAAAGTTATTAAGGGATTGTAGGCAGCTTTACGCCCTAAGATGGGCGCTTCGCACCCATTTCTAAATTTGTGGGGCTCGTAAGAACACTTCGTGGCCTCGGTGCTTCGCGCACGCTTCAAAATATGTTACATTTTACATGAAAACGGAGGGAGTTCATGAATTTCCTCTCTTAGCATGTAACATGTAACATGTATTAACATAAAGAAAGCAATGAATTTTTGAAAAGTTATTAAGGGGTTGTAGGCAGCTTTACGCCCTAAGATGGGCGATTCACGCCCATTTCTAAATTTGTGGGGCCCGTAAGAACACTTCGTGGCCTCGGTGCTTCGCGCCCGCTTCAAAATATGTTACATGTTACATGAAACGGAGGGAGTTCATGAATTTCCTCTCTGAGCATGTAACATGTAACATGTATTAACATAATGAAAGCAATGAATTTTTGAAAAGTTATTAAGGGGTTGTAGGCAGCTTTAGCCCTAAGATGGGCGCTTCGCGCCCATTTCTAAATTTGTGGGGCTCGTAAGAACACTTCGTGGCCTCGGTGCTTCGCGCCCGCTTCAAAATATGTTACATGTTACATGAAAACGGAGGGAGTTCATGAATTTCCTCTCTTAGCATGTAACATGTATTAACGTAATGAAAAACAATGAATTTTTGAAAAGTTATTAAGGGGTTGTAGGCAGCTTTACGCCCTAAGATGGGCGCTTCGCGCCCATTTCTAAATTTGTGGTGCTCATAAGAACACTTCGTGGCCTCGGTGCTTCGCGCCCGATTCAAAATATGTTACATGTTACATGAAAACGGAGGGAGTTCATGAATTTCCTCTCTTAGCATGTAACATGTATTAACATAATGAAAGCAATGAATTTTTGAAAAGTTATTAAGGGGTTGTAGGCAGCTTTACGCCCTAAGATGGGCGCTTCGCGCCCATTTCTAAATTTGTGGGGCTCGTAAGAACACTTCGTGGCCTCAGTGCTTCGCGCCCGCTTCAAAATATGTTACATGTTACATGAAAACGGAGGGAGTTCATGAATTTCCTCTCTTAGCATGTAACATGTATTAACATAATGAAAGCAATGAATTTTTGAAAAGTTATTAAGGGGTTGTAGGCAGCTTTACGCCCTAAGATGGGCGCTTCGCGCCCATTTCTAAATTGTGGGGCTCGTAAGAACACTTCGTGGCCTCAGTGCTTCGCGCCCGCTTCAAAATATGTTGCATGTTACATGAAAACGGAGGGAGTTCATGAATTTCCTATCTTAGCATGTAACATGTAACATGTATTAACATAATGAAAGCAATGAATTTTTGAAAAGTTATTAAGGGGTTGTAGGCAGCTTTACGCCCTAAGATGGGCGCTTCGCGCCCATTTCTAAATTTGTGGGGCTCGTAAGAACACTTCGTGGCCTCAGTGCTTCGCACCCGCTTCAAAATATGTTACATGTTACATGAAAACGGAGGGAGTTCATGAATTTCCTCTCTTAGCATGTAACATGTATTAACATAATGAAAGCAATGAATTTTTGAAAAGTTATTAAGGGTTGTAGGCAGCTTTACGCCCTAAGATGGGCGCTTCGCGCCCATTTCTAAATTGTGGGGCTCGTAAGAACACTTCGTGGCCTCAGTGCTTCGCGCCCGCTTCAAAATATGTTGCATGTTACATGAAAACGGAGGGAGTTCATGAATTTCCTATCTTAGCATGTAACATGTAACATGTATTAACATAATGAAAGCAATGAATTTTTGAAAAGTTATTAAGGGGTTGTAGGCAGCTTTACGCCCTAAGATGGGCGCTTCGCGCCCATTTCTAAATTGTAGGGCTCGTAAGAACACTTCGTGGCCTCAGTGCTTCGCGCCCGCTTCAAAATATGTTACATGTTACATGAAAACGGAGGGAGTTCATGAATTTCCTATCTTAGCATGTAACATGTAACATGTATTAACATGATGAAAGCAATGAATTTTTGAAAAGTTATTAAGGGGTTGTAGGCAGCTTTTCGCCCTAAGATGGGCGCTTCGCGCCCACTTCTAAATTTGTGGGGCTCATAAGAACACTTCGTGGCCTCGGTGCTTCGCGCCCGATTCAAAATATGTTACATGTTACATGAAAACGGAGGGAGTTCATGAATTTCCTCTCTTAGCATGTAACATGTATTAACATAATGAAAGCAATGAATTTGAATTTTTGAAAAGTTATTAAGGGGTTGTAGGCAGCTTTACGCCCTAAGATGGGCGCTTCGCGCCCACTTCTAAATTTGTAGGGCTCGTAAGAACACTTCGTGGCCTCAGTGCTTCGCGCCCGCTTCAAAATATGTTACATGTTACATGAAAACGGAGGGAGTTCATGAATTTCCTCTCTTAGCATGTAACATGTATTAACATAATGAAAGCAATGAATTTTTGAAAAGTTATTAAGGGGTTGTAGGCAGCTTTACGCCCTAAGATGGGCGCTTCGCACCCATTTCTAAATTTGTGGGGCTCGTAAGAACACTTCGTGGCCTCAGTGCTTCGCGCCCGCTTCAAAATATGTTGCATGTTACATGAAAACGGAGGGAGTTCATGAATTTCCTATCTTAGCATGTAACATGTAACATGTATTAACATAATGAAAGCAATGAATTTTTGAAAAGTTATTAGGGGTTGTAGGCAGCTTTACGCCCTAAGATGGGCGCTTCGCGCCCATTTCTAAATTTGTGGGGCTCGTAAGAACACTTCGTGGCCTCAGTGCTTCGCGCCCGCTTCAAAATATGTTACATGTTACATGAAAACGGAGGGAGTTCATGAATTTCCTCTCTTAGCATGTAACATGTATTAACATAATGAAAGCAATGAATTTTTGAAAAGTTATTAAGGGGTTGTAGGCAGCTTTACGCCCTAAGATGGGCGCTTCGCGCCCATTTCTAAATTGTGGGGCTCGTAAGAACACTTCGTGGCCTCAGTGCTTCGCGCCCGCTTCAAAATATGTTGCATGTTACATGAAAACGGAGGGAGTTCATGAATTTCCTATCTTAGCATGTAACATGTAACATGTATTAACATAATGAAAGCAATGAATTTTTGAAAAGTTATTAAGGGGTTGTAGGCAGCTTTACGCCCTAAGATGGGCGCTTCGCGCCCATTTCTAAATTTGTGGGGCTCGTAAGAACACTTCGTGGCCTCGGTGCTTCGCGCCCGCTTCAAAATATGTTACATGTTACATGAAAACGGAGGGAGTTCATGAATTTCCTCTCTGAGCATGTAACATGTATTAACATAATGAAAGCAATGAATTTTTGAAAAGTTATTAAGGGGTTGTAGGCAGCTTTACGCCCTAAGATGGGCGCTTCGCGCCCATTTCTAAATTTGTGGGGCTCGTAAGAACACTTCGTGGCCTCAGTGCTTCGCGCCCGCTTCAAAATATGTTACATGTTACATGAAAACGGAGGGAGTTCATGAATTTCCTCTCTTAGCATGTAACATGTATTAACATAATGAAAGCAATGAATTTTTGAAAAGTTATTAAGGGGTTGTAGGCAGCTTTACGCCCTAAGATGGGCGCTTCGCGCCCATTTCTAAATTGTGGGGCTCGTAAGAACACTTCGTGGCCTCAGTGCTTCGCGCCCGCTTCAAAATATGTTGCATGTTACATGAAAACGGAGGGAGTTCATGAATTTCCTATCTTAGCATGTAACATGTAACATGTATTAACATAATGAAAGCAATGAATTTTTGAAAAGTTATTAAGGGGTTGTAGGCAGCTTTACGCCCTAAGATGGGCGCTTCGCGCCCATTTCTAAATTTGTGGGGCTCGTAAGAACACTTCGTGGCCTCGGTGCTTCGCGCCCGCTTCAAAATATGTTACATGTTACATGAAAACGGAGGGAGTTCATGAATTTCCTCTCTTAGCATGTAACATATAGTGAAATATGTTTCATCATATTGAAAATTTAAAGGAATTTTGAAAAATTAATTCTTCAAAAAGTTTTTTATTTTAAAAGATAATAATTTTTTATTATTAACTTGTAATTTTTTAAACATGTAAAAATAAGCAAAAAATAATGTATACCGCCCGGATTCGAACTTCCCCCCTCCCCCAAAAAATGATGGATCAGAATCACCAAGCACACAGGGATTCTGAGGCCTTAACGATGTCTAAAGTAAAACCTGATCACGTATTCGTGATCAGCGGCCCAAATAAGAAGGAAAAAATATAATTTGGATTTTAATTCTGAAACGCAAAACAAACATCGTATTCGTGCTCAAAATACTCCAGAAAAATATTTTTCACCCCCCTTGTGGCCCAAAAAAAAATTCCGAAAATTTTGGGGTGTTAAAAGAATGACTTTCACACAGAAAAATAATTTATTTAAAATATTAATTTTTTTTTTGTTAATAATTTAAATGTATTAAAACAATGAAAAAATTATAAAATAAAAAGAAAAGTAATTTACACCATCCGGGTCCGAACCCGCACCCCCCCCCCCCCTCAAAATGATGCCCCAGAATCCCCAATCACACGGGGATTCTGAGGTCTTAACGTGGTCAAAACTGAAATCTGATTTCAGATTCGTAATCAGGGTCCTAAAATACCCCTTAGGACATGTTTTGAAAGATTTTTGGTGAAAAAATTTTTCCACTCAAAAACCATGTGCACCCCCCTTTGGTCCCGATTCCCAAAATCACTTTTATTTCTATAACTTTTTTCAAAAAAGTGATAAAAATATGAAATAAAATTTATAAAATAGAGAAAAAAATCGCGGATTTTTTCATTATTTTAATTTGTGAAAATAGGTTTTCAGAATCGAGTTCTGAATTTTTTTCTGAAAATTCGAAAATTTCCAGAATTTCTGGAATAAGTTTTTTCATTTTACAGATAGAAATTCCAAATAAAGTCCATAAAATCGTCCTTATTTTTCTCAATTTTTCATGCTTTATTCTATGAAAATTGGACAAGCCTAAGTTTAGTTATGAATTTTCAAAAATTACCTCAAATTCTCGAGGCCCAAAAAAATGAAAAATTTTCAAAATTTTTTAAAAAATTCCAAAAATTCCGAAACAAAAAACAAAGGTCATATTCGTGCTCAGCACCTCAAAATACCCCAGAAAAATATTTTTCACTCCATTCTTCAACCCAAAAAAAATTTTCAAAAATTTCTAGGGGGCCTAGCTCGAAAATTTGTGAAAATTTTTCGACATATAGTACACCGTTCGATAGAGCTTAAAAAGCTCTACAATTTTGCTCTAAGGCAATTTTTCGCTAAAACCAACCCCTGACGAGTTATGGGCCCGGGACTCAAATGTCCCGCTCAGGCCAAAAATTTTTTCTATTTCCGGAAAAAAATCGAAAATTTTCTAAAAATGTCACCAATCGATAGAGCTCGAAAAACGGTTGCTTGAAAGTGGTCTCCGTTTTTCTGGGAAAATTCGTTAAAAAATCATAAAATTCAAAAACCAAAAAATCGTTTTTTAGGCCTAGCTCGAAAATTTTTGAAAATTTTCGAAATTTTTAAACATGGTTCGATAGCCCTTTGAAAGCTCTACAAAAAGTCCGCTGGCGACTACCCGCTCCGAGCAAACCCTGGCGCGGCATTCAGCTGGTACTGAAGTGTCCAAAAAAAGTAGTTCTTACGTTGCCTAACCTACAGGTCAGGGGTTTGATCTGATCAAAAAAAAGTTTGCTGGCAAAGTTGTAGCCCATAGTTTGGGCATTGATCTTTTGGGGTTCACTAAGCCTTAAAGGCAAATGCAAAAAATTTCGTAACAGTGAGACTGTCAGCAAAGTCAGTTTTAGCGCCGCTGGGACTCAGTTGGGCGTCGAGAATTTTTTTCTATAGTTTTCCCAGATGCGCCGTCTCGAGCTACCCCTTGGTGCAAAATTTCAGCCCGTTGTGCCCAGCCGTTCCCGAGAAATTGGTTTTAAGGATGAGTTGCCTTGTCAATATAACATATATATAACTAGCGGGTGTGTGCTTACATGTTTCTTGGGTGCTTAAAGCGCTTCGCGCTTTGGGAGCTTCGCTACCTAGATTAGCTCTGGTTTTGGAGATTTGGAATTTTTAAAAAATTGTTAGGGGTTTTTAGGCCGCTTCCAGTGATTAGAAGAGGTACTAAAGTGATTAGAAGTGGTACAACAGTGATTAGAAGAGTGATTAGAAGAGGTTCAACAGTGATTAGAAGTGGTACAACAGTGATTAGAAGAGTGATTAGAAGAGGTTCAACAGTGATTAGAAGTGGTACAACAGTGATTAGAAGAGTGATTAGAAGAGGTTGATGGGACGATCCCCATAAGAGTGTTTAAGGGGATGGGAGCCATCCCCATAAGAGTGTTTAAGGGGATGGGAGCCATCCCCATAAGAGAGTTCAGAGGGATGGAGCCATCCCCATAAGAGAGTTCAGAGGGATGGAGCCATCCCCATAAGAGAATTCAGAGGGATGGAGCCATCCTCATAAGAGTGCTTAAGGTGATGGGAGCAATCCCCATAAGAGTGTTTAAGGGGATGGGATCCATCCCCATAAGAGTGTTTAAGGGGATGGGACCATCCCCATAAGAGTGTTTACGGGGATGGGACCATCCCATTAAGAGTGTTTAAGGGGATGGGACCATCCCCATAAGAGTGTTTAAGGGGATGGGATCCATCCCCATAAGAGTGTTTAAGGGGATGGGACCATCCCCATAAGAGTGTTTAAGGGGATGGGATCCATCCCCATAAGAGTGTTTAAGGGGATGTGATCCATCCACATAAGAGTGTTTAAGGGGATCTTGATCCATTCCCATTACAGTGTTTAAGGTGATGGGACCATCCCCATAAGAGTGTTTAAGGGGATGGGAGCCATCCCCATAAGAGTGTTTAAGGGGTTGGCACCATCCCCATAAGAGAGTTCAGAGGGATGGAGCCATCCCCATAAGAGAATTCAGAGGGATGGAGCCATCCTCATAAGTGTTTAAGGGGATGGGAGCCATCCCCATAAGAGAGTTCAGAGGGATGGAGCCATCCCCATAAGAGAGTTCAGAGGGATGGAGCCATCCCCATAAGAGAATTCAGAGGGATGGAGCCATCCTCATAAGAGTGCTTAAGGTGATGGGAGCAATTCCAGCCGAAACACTCGCAAACTGGAGCAAATTGTTGTAACGCGACATATTCCGAACAAACTCCTTCCCTTCGCGGGGTTGTTTGTCGCAGACGATGAGCTCTTCAAGCTCTTTGGGTGCGGGTTAAGCTTTGGCAAAACAACCCTTCCCTGTCGACAACAATGGCTGCTGTCCTCATGCGGAAAGAGCAGTGCCCCACAATGAGCGCATTTTTTTTCGCCAAGTTTACCAGAATCGGAGTATTCCGGAAAATGTTTTGCTGCTGCGGCAGCACAGCACCAACCCTTGTGCACAAGGTGACACCGTTTAGTGAACGGTGTAACTTGTCCAGGTACATTTTCCGATGTGCGACGCTTCGGTGCAGGTGAAGGAGAACGGCTAATCGAAGCAGACTGCCGTCTACCTATGCGCACTGATCGCCTTGTAGGCGTCTTAGGTCTGACAAATATTACATCGTCAGCCTGCGCAATAGGCTCTTGCGGTGCGCAAGACTCCGACACCAACCCAAGCGAGTCAACTTGGTTTTCACCAGCCACTTGGGCTTGGGTGAGAATGGCATTAGCAGCCTGTCCACTTGTCTGTGGTTCGATGATCATTATGTCATCATTGTCATCAACTTCCATTGACTCAACGGCCTTGGATGTCGACTGCGCTTCATCCGCATGTCGGTAGACAATTGGGCAAGGAGTTGGCACCCCTTCCCTTGGATGATATGGCACATTATCAGAGCCATACAGCTCATTGATGTGCCACAAAATGCGCTTTTTTTCATAATTGGGTACAACAGTCATTAGAAGAGGTACAACAGTGATTAAAAGAGGTACAACAGTGATTAGAAGAGGTACAATGGTGATTAGTGTGCATAACACTTTTGTTGAATGGACACATGATCCCCGCTGGGCAGGTCCTTGGCCCGTGAAAGGGATGGGTACCATCCCTATAGCCGTTGGTATAGGGATGGGTACCATCCCTATAGCCGTTGGCATACGGATGGGTACCATCCCTATAGCCGTTGGCATACGGATGGGTACCATCCCTATAGCCGTTGGCATACGGATGGGTACCATCCCTATAGCCGTTGGCATACGGATGGGTACCATCCCTATAGCCGTTAGCATAGGGATGGGTACCATCACTATAGCCGTTGGCATAGGGATGGGTACCATCACTGGCGTGTTATTCGCCTGGTACTGAAGTGTACTTTTTGAGCACGCTTCAGTTTTGTGGATTTTTGGGCTATTTTTATTTTATTAAATATCTTTTCAGAACTGAGTAGTGAATTTTTTTCTGAAAATTCGAAAATTTCCAGAATTTCTGGAATAACTTTTTTTATATTCTTCATAGAAATACCAAATAAAGGGCAAAAATTTCTCCGCTTGGGGATGGTGACCATCCCCCCTAGCAAACGGTAATGGGGATGGTGTCCATCCCCCTAGCAAACGGTATGTGGATGGTGTCCTTCCCTTAGCAAACGGTATGGGGATGGTGGCCATCCCCCTAGCAAACGGTATGGGGATGGTGGCCATCCCCCTAGCAAACGGTATGGGGATGTTGTACATCCTCCTAGCAAACGGTATGGGATGTGGCCATCCCCCTAGCAAACGGTATGGGGATGGTGGCCATCCCTCTAGCAAACGGTATGGGGATGGTGTCCATCTCCTAGCAAACGGTATAGGGATGTTGTCCATCCTCCTAGCAAACGGTATGGGGATGGTGGCCATCCCTCTAGCAAACGGTATGGGGATGGTGGCCATCCCCCTAGCAAACGGTATGGGGATGTTGTCCATCCTCCTAGCAAACGGTATGGGGATGGTGGCCATCCCTCTAGCAAACGGTATGGGGATGGTGGCCATCCCTCTAGCAAACGGTATGGGGATGGTGGCCATCCCCCTAGCAAACGGTATGGGGATGGTAGCCATCCCCATAGCAAACGGAAAGGGATGGTAGCCATCCCCATAGCAAACGGTATGGGGATGGTGGCCATCCCCCTAGCAAACGGTATGGGGATGGTGGCCATCCCCTAGCAAACGGTATGGGGATGGTAGCCATCCCCATAGCAAACGGTATGGGGATGGTGGCCATCCCTCTAGCAAACGGTATGGGGATGGTGTCCATCATAGGATTCATCACTATACGCAGGGATTCTGAGGCTTTATCGAAATCCAAACTGAAATCTGATTACAGATTCGTGATCAGCGTCCTAAAATACCCCTTATGACATATTTTTGAAAGATTTTGGGTGAAAAAATTTCCCCACTCGAAAACCATGTGCACCCCCTTTGGTCCCGAATTCCAAAATCACTTTTATTTTTATAACTTTTTACTAAAAAATGATAAAAACATGAAATAAAATTTATCAAACAGAGCAAAAAATTGCGGATTTTTGGGCTATTTTTATTTTACAAAATATCTTTTCAGAACCGAGTAGTGAATTTTTTTCTGAAAATTCGAAAATTTCCAGAATTTCTGGAATAACTTTTTTTATATTCAAGATAGAAATACCAAATAAAGGGCAAAAATTTCTCCGATTTTTACTCCATTTTTTAAGCCTCTATACATTAAAATAGACCTGATCTAAACTGAGTTATGAATTTTCAAACTTTAACCCAAAATCCCGAGGGCAAAAAAAGTGACTGATTTTCAAAAAAATTTAAAAAATTCCAAAAATTCTGAAACTTAAAATAGACATCATATTCGTACTCAGCACCTTAAAAATACCCAGAAAAAAATTTTTCACCCTCATTTTCAACCCAAAAAAAATTTCCGAAAATTTCTAGGGGGCCTAGCTCGAAAATTTTTGAAAATTTTCGAACATGTAGTACACCATTCGATAGCATTTAAAAAGCTCTACAATTTTGCTCTAAGGCAATTTTTTGCTAAAACCGACCCCTGACGAGTTATGGGCCCGGGACTCAAATGTCCCGCTTAGGCCAAAAAAATTTTCTATTTCCGGAAAAAAACCGAAATTTTTCCAAAAATCCCACCAATCGATAGAGCTCGAAAAACGGTTGCTTGAAAGTGGTCTCCGTTTCTCTGGGAAAAATCGTTAAAAAATCATAAAATTCAAAAACCCGAAAACCGTTTTTTAGGCCTAGCTCGAAAAATTTTGAAAATTTTCGAAATTTTAAAAATTGCAAAAATCGAGCTCATTGAGCTCTACAATAGGTCTGCTGGCCACCCTGCGCTCAGGTCAAAGCCTAATGAGTTATTCAACGGGGTCTGAACTGGACAAAGTTGGTACTGAATTTTTGTAGAAGCACACAGGCCAGGGGGTTAGAGATAGAGGCCTGGAATTTTTTTTAACTTTTAGCCAACACTTCAACTTAGGGCCCTCACAGCGAGCATTTTTTGATTTGAGTTTTAGGAAAAAAGTTATGGGCCCCAAACTGCGAGAAAAAGTAAGAAATCCTTCCCTGGGACTCAGTCGTCCGCGCTGAATTTTTTTCTATAGTTTTCCCGGATGCGCCGTGAAAAGTTGTAAGACCAATGCACAACTTTCAGACCCCTACCGATAGCCGTTCTCGAGATTTTGGTTTTAAGGATGAGTTGCCTTGTCAATATAACATATATATAACTAGCGGGTGCGTGAACCGTCGGCTATTTAGCTGGGGAAAAGCGCTTCGCGCTTTGGGAGCTTCGCTACCTAGACTGTGAAGCGATTCAAATTGATCGAATTGGTTGGAGAGATTTTTTGAATTTTTAAAAAATTATTAGAGGTTTTTAGTCCACATTGAGGCTCAAGACGGGCGCTTCGCGCCCGTTTTTCAAATTTTGTTGGCCTTGGACGGCCGCTTCGCGGCCGTTATTAAATTTTAGAACAGATACAAAAGTGATTAGAAGAGGTACAACATTGGTCAGAAGAGGTACAACGGTGATTAGAAGAGGTACAACGGTGATTAAAAGAGGTACAAAAGTAAATGGAAGAGGTACAACAGTGATCAGAACATACAACAGTGATTAGGAGAGGTACAACAGTGATTAAAAGAGGAAGAACAGTGATTAGAAGAGGTACAAAAGTGATGAGAAGAGTACAACAGTGATGAGAAGAGTACAACAGTGTGAGAAGAGGTACAACAGTGATGTGAAGAGGTACAACAGTGTGAGAAGAGGTACAACAGTGTGAGAAGAGGTACAACAGTGATTAAAAGAGGTACAATAGTGATTAAAAGAGGTACAATAGTGATTAAAAGAGGAAGAACAGTGATTAGAAGAGGTACAACTGTGATTAAAAGAGGTACCAATAGTGATTAAAAGAGGAAAAACAGTGATTAGAAGAGGTACAAATGTGATTTAAAGAGGTACAAAAGTGATAAAAGATACAAAAGTGATTAGAAGAGGTACAAAAGTGATGAGAAGAGGCACAACAGTGATTAAAAGAGGAAAAACAGTGATTAGAAGAGGTACAAATGTGATTTAAAGAGGTACAAAAGTGATAAAAGATACAAAAGTGATTAGAAGAGGTACAAAAGTGATGAGAAGAGGTACAACAGTGATTAAAAGAGGAAGAACAGTGATTAGAAGAGGTACAAAAGTGATGAGAAGAGGTACAACAGTGATGAGAAGAGGTACAACAGTGTGAGAAGAGTACAACAGTGATGTGAAGAGGTACAACAGTGTGAGAAGAGGTACAACAGTGTGAGAAGAGGTACAACAGTGATTAAAAGAGGTACAACTGTGATTAAAAGAGGTACAATAGTGATTAAAAGAGGAAGAACAGTGATTAGAAGAGGTACAACTGTGATTAAAAGAGGTACAATAGTGATTAAAAGAGGAAAAACAGTGATTAGAAGAGGTACAAATGTGATTTAAAGAGGTACAAAAGTGATAAAAGATACAAAAGTGATTAGAAGAGGTACAAAAGTGATGAGAAGAGGCACAACAGTGATTAAAAGAGGAAAAACAGTGATTAGAAGAGGTACAAATGTGATTTAAAGAGGTACAAAGTGATAAAAGATACAAAAGTGATTAGAAGAGGTACAAAAGTGATTAGAAGAGGTACAACATGGTTTAAAATTAAATAAATAATGAAAAGTTTTTATAAAAATCGATTGCATTTTAATTTAAAATTTTTTTATAATAAAATACTCTTTTTATTCATTAAATATAATTTTGAAAATTAATAATTGAATATTTATTTTGAATTGAATATTTATTTTTTATAAATTCAAAAAATAAATAATGAAATTAAATAAATTAATTAAATAATTTATAAAAATCTTGAAATTAATTAAAACATTAAAATAACCCAAAAATACAAAGAAAAATAATGTACACCGCCCGGATTCGAACTTCCCCCCCCCCCCCCTCAAATGATGCCTCAGAATCCCAATCACACAGGGATTCTGAGGTCTGAACGATGTCAAAAGTAAAATCTGATCACGTATTCGTGATCAGCGTCATAAAATACCCCTAAAGACATGTTTTTGGAATATTTTCGGTGAAAAAATTTTTCCACCCAAAAATCCTGGTCACCCACCCCCCTATGGTCCCGAAACCAAAAATCACTTTTATTTTTATAACAATTCGCAAAAAAGAGATAAAAATGTAAAATAAAATTTATATTATAGAG
>CP049710.1:1875644-1912950 GCA_004148225.2 Heterodera glycines | reverse complement strand
AAAAAATAAATAAATAATGAACTCTCCTCCTTAATAAAAAATCCAAATATTTAAAAATCTATAAAAAATTTAAAAATGAGAATTCATGCGAGATTTTCTGGAAATAAGCTTAATTGGGCCTAGTTAAGCTGTAAAAAAATTTGGGGCGATTTGAAAGAGAATAGAAAGAACCAGGTTCGATGAAGTTTGGTAAAAAAAAAAATATCCAACAATTTAAAAATCTATAAAAATTTAAAAATGAGAATTCATGCGAGATTTTCTGGAAATAAGCTTAATAGGGCCTAGTTAAGCTGTAAAAAAAATTTGGGGCGATTTGAATGAGAATAGAAAGAGCCAGGTTCGATGAAGTTTTGGTAAGCCAAAAAAAAATCCAAACATTTAAAAATCTATAAAAAATTTAAAAATGAGAATTCATGCGAGATTTTCTGGAAATAAGCTTAATAGGGCCTAGTTAAGCTGTAAAAAAAATTTGGGGCGATTTGAATGAGAATAGAAAGAGCCAGGTTCGATGAAGTTTTGGTAAGCCAAAAAAAATCCAAACATTTAAAAATCTATAAAAAATTTAAAAATGAGAATTCATGCGAGATTTTCTGGAAATAAGCTTATTAGGGCCTAGTTAAGCTGTAAAAAAATTTGGGGCGATTTGAATGAGAATAGAAAGAGCCAGGTTCGATGAAGTTTTGGTAAGCCAAAAAAAAATCCAAACATTTAAAAATCTATAAAAAATTTAAAAATGAGAATTCATGCGAGATTTTCTGGAAATAAGCTTAATAGGGCCTAGTTAAGCTGTAAAAAAAATTTGGGGCGATTTGAATGAGAATAGAAAGAGCCAGGTTCGATGAAGTTTTGGTAAGCCAAAAAAAAATCCAAACATTTAAAAATCTATAAAAAATTTAAAAAATGAGAATTCATGCGAGATTTTCTGGAAATAAGCTTAATTGGGCTAGTTAAGCTGTAAAAAAAATTTGGGGCGATTTGAATGAGAATAGAAAGAGCCAGGTTCGATGAAGTTTTGGTAAGCCAAAAAAAAATCCAAACATTTAAAAATCTATAAAAAATTTAAAAATGAGAATTCATGCGAGATTTTCTGGAAATAAGCTTAATAGGGCCTAGTTAAGCTGTAAAAAAAATTTGGAGCGATTTGAATGAGAATAGAAAGAGCCAGGTTCGATGAAGTTTTGGTAAGCCAAAAAAATATCCAATATTTAAAAATCTATAAAAAATTTAAAAATGAGAATTCATGCGAGATTTTCTGGAAATAAGCTTAATAGGGCCTAGTTAAGCTGTAAAAAAAATTTGGAGCGATTTGAATGAGAATAGAAAGAGCCAGGTTCGATGAAGTTTTGGTAAGCCAAAAAAAATCCAAACATTTAAAAATCTATAAAAAATTTAAAAATGAGAATTCATGCGAGATTTTCTGGAAATAAGCTTATTTGGGCCTAGTTAAGCTGTAAAAAAAATTTGGGTCGATTTGAATGAGAATAGAAAGAGCCAGGTTCGATGAAGTTTTGGTAAGCCAAAAAAAATCCAAACATTTAAAAATCTATAAAAAATTTAAAAATGAGAATTCATGCGAGATTTTCTGGAAATAAGCTTAATAGGGCCTAGTTAAGCTGTAAAAAAAATTTGGAGCGATTTGAATGAGAATAGAAAGAGCCAGGTTCGATGAAGTTTTGGAAAACAAAAAAATCGATTTTTTCAAGTGTCCGTTTGGGGTACTCAAACAATTATGGGGAGCAAAAATCCAACGCAGAATTAAAGTACAGGCTATAGGGAAGCTATTCCCGAAGATTCGGTCTCCCCATAAATCTGGGCGCATCGGTTCGGGGGACTGCCCCGAAAACAAAAAAATCGATTTTTTCAAGTGTCCGTTTGGGGTACTCAAACAATTATGGGGAGCAAAAATCCAACGCAGAATTAAAGTACAGGCTATAGGGAAGCTATTCCGAAGGATTCGGTCTCCCCATAAATCTGGGCGCATCGGTTCGGGGGGACTGCCCCGAAAACAAAAAAATCGATTTTTCAAGTGTCCGTTTGGGGTACTCAAACAATTATGGGGAGCAAAAATCCAACGCAGAATTAAAGTACAGGCTATAGGGAAGCTATTCCCGAAGGATTCGGTCTCACCATAAATCTGAGCGCATCGGTAGGGGGGACGGCCCGAGAAGCCAAAAAAATTTTTTTTGGATAAAAATTATTTAAATGAACTGACTAGATAATATTTAAAATAGGTTATTTCTCTTCCTTTCAGTATCCCTGCAAAGTTTGGTGCGCTTCTGATCAGTTTCTGAAAAAAAAGTTAAGCCTAAACTTTTTGGCCTGTTTAAAAAGGAATTAAAAATTTTTAAAAATTTTATTCATCTCCCTTTTTGATATAAAAAGCATCAGAGTGCCTAAACTAACATGTAAATAAAATTTGGTGCGTTTCAGAGCATTTTCTGAAAAAAATATTTATGAATTAATACCACACAAGTATTATTTTTCGAAAATTATTTTTTTCATTTGATCACCCAACATTCTAGACTGATCGGAAGCTCACCAAATTTTGCAGGGAAACTGCTGAGAACCCTACAAATGCTTATAAATTTTCTTAGAATTTTTTGCCTGGAAGAACACAGTTCTTCACACTTAGCACACCAGCATTATTTTTTTTTAATTATTTTTTTCATTTTATCACCCAACGTTCTAGACTGATCAGAAGCTCACCAAATTTTGCAGGGAAACTGCTGAGAACCCTACAAATGCTTATAAATTTTCTTAGAATTTTTGCCTGGAGGAACACAGTTCTTCACACTTACCACGCAAGCCTAAACTTTTTGGCCTGTTTAAAAAGGAATTAAAAATTTTTTAAAATTTATTCATCTCCCTTTTTGATAGAAAAAAGCATCAGAGTGCCTAAACTAACATGTAAATAAAATTTGGTGCGTTTCAGAGCATTTTCTGAAAAAAATATTTATGAATTAATACCACACAAGTATTATTTTTCGAAAATTATTTTTTTCATTTGATCACCCAACATTCTAGACTGATCGGAAGCTCACCAAATTTTGCAGGGAAACTGCTGAGAACCCTACAAATGCTTATAAATTTTCTTAGAATTTTTTGCCTGGAAGAACACAGTTCTTCACACTTAGCACACCAGCATTATTTTTTTTTAATTATTTTTTTCATTTTATCACCCAACGTTCTAGACTGATCAGAAGCTCACCAAATTTTGCAGGGAAACTGCTGAGAACCCTACAAATGCTTATAAATTTTCTTAGAATTTTTTGCCTGGAAGAACACAGTTCTTCACACTTAGCACACCAGCATTATTTTTTTTTAATTATTTTTTTCATTTTATCACCCAACGTTCTAGACTGATCAGAAGCTCACCAAATTTTGCAGGGAAACTGCTGAGAACCCTACAAATGCTTATAAATTTTCTTAGAATTTTTTGCCTGGAGGAACACAGTTCTTCACACTTACCACGCAAGCCTAAACTTTTTGGCCTGTTTAAAAAGGAATTAAAAATTTTTAAAAATTTATTCATCTCCCTTTTTGATAGAAAAAGCATCAGAGTGCCTAAACTAACATGTAAATAAAATTTGGTGCGTTTCAGAGCATTTTCTGAAAAAAATATTTATGAATTAATTATGCAAAAAATAAATAAATAATGAACTCTCTTCCTTAATAATTTTTCCTGCACCGAAGGTACTCACTCGGCCGCTTCGCGGCCTCGTGGTGGGCCCCCGCCCCCCCCCCCACGCCCTTCAGAGCACTACAAATATTTCAACAAAAATTTTGAAAAATTGACTAGAGCAATCGAACGCTAACGGACGACCTAATGGAAAAAAATCCCCGAAGGAGAGAATTTAATTAAATCCATTCCTTCGGGGGACCGTGCGGGTGCCGCGGGGTAAGCAGTGCTGGTTCGTTTCATCACGGCACCGAACCTTTTGGCTAGTCAGCAATCGTTGCTTAACTTGCCAGATCGGACGGGTGCGCATGATTCCACTGTTCCAAGCACCCCACCAAAAGCAAAACGATATAACCAAAATATAAGGAAAATTTTTTAAAAAAATTTTTCTCCATCTTCCTTTTTGATACTAAAGCATCAGAGTGCTAAAATTAAGTTGTAAATGAAATTTGGTGCGCTTTAGAGCACTTTCTAAAAAAATATTTATGAAACAAAAAAATCGATTTTTTCAAGTGTCCGTTTGGGGTACTCAAACATTTATGGGGAGCAAAAATCCAACGCAGAATTAAAGTACAGGCTATAGGGAAGCTACTCCCGAAGGATTCGGTCTCCCCATAAATCTGGGCGCATCGGTTCAGGGGGACTGCCCCGAAAACCCAAAAAAAAATTTTTTTTGGATAAAAATTATTTAAATGAACTGACTAGATAATATTTAAAATAGGTTATTTCTCTTCCTTTCAGTATCCCTGCAAAGTTTGCTGCGCTTCTGATCAGTTTCTGAAAAAAAAGTTAAGCCTAACATCGGTTCAGGGGGACTGCCCCGAAAACCCAAAAAAAATTTTTTTGAATAAAAATTATTTAAATGAACTGACTAGATAATATTTAAAATAGGTTATTTCTCTTCCTTTCAATATCCCTGCAAAGTTTGCTGCGCTTCTGATCAGTTTCTGAAAAAAAAGTTAAGCCTAACATCGGTTCAGGGGGACTGCCCCGAATCGATTTTTTCAAGTGTCCGTTTGGGGTACTCAAACAATTATGGGAGCAAAAATCCAACGCAGAATTAAAGTACAGACTATAGGGTAGCTATTCCCAAAGGATTCGGTCTCCCCATAAATCTGGGCGCATCGGTTCGGGGGACTGCCCCGAAAACAAAAAAATCGATTTTTTCAAGTGTCCGTTTGGGGTACTCAAACAATTATGGGGAGCAAAAATCCAACGCAGAATTAAAGTACAGACTATAGGGAAGCTATTCCCGAAGGATTCGGTCTCCCCATAAATCTGGGCGCATCGGTTCAGGGGGACTGCCCCGAAAACCCAAAAAAAAATTTTTTTGGATAAAAATTATTTAAATGAACTGACTAGATAATATTTAAAATAGGTTATTTCTCTTCCTTTCAGTATCCCTGCAAAGTTTGCTGCGCTTCTGATCAGTTTCTGAAAAAAAGTTAAGCCTAACATCGGTTCAGGGGGACTGCCCCGAAAACCCAAAAAAAAATTTTTTTGAATAAAAATTATTTAAATGAACTGACTAGATAATATTTAAAATAGGTTATTTCTCTTCCTTTCAATATCCCTGCAAAGTTTGCTGCGCTTCTGATCAGTTTCTGAAAAAAAGTTAAGCCTAACATCGGTTCAGGGGGACTGCCCCGAAAACCCAAAAAAAAATTTTTTTGAATAAAAATTATTTAAATGAACTGACTAGATAATATTTAAAATAGGTTATTTCTCTTCCTTTCAATATCCCTGCAAAGTTTGCTGCGCTTCTGATCAGTTTCTGAAAAAAAAGTTAAGCCTAAACTTTTTGGCCTGTTTAAAAAGGAATTAAAAATTTTATTCATCTCCCTTTTCGATAGAAAAAGCATCAGAGTGCCTAAACTAACATGTAAATAAAATTTGGTGCGTTTCAGAGCATTTTCTGGAAAAAATATTTATGAATTAATTATGCAAAAAATAAACAAATAATGAACTCTCTTCCTTAATAATTTCATGCACCGAGGTACTCACTCGGCCGCTTCGCGGCCTCGTGGTGGGCCTTCGCCCCCCCCCCCCGCCCTTCAGAGCACTACAAGTATTTCAACAAAAAATTTGAAAAATTGACTAGAGCAATCGAACGCTAACGGACGACCTAATGGAAAAAAATCCACGAAGGAGAGAATTTAATTAAATCCATTCCTCGGGTGCCGCGGGGTAAGCAGTGCTGGTTCGTTTCATCACGGCACCGAACCTTTTGGCTAGTCAGCAATCGTTGCTTAACTTGCCAGATCGGACGGGTGCGCATGATTCCACTGTTCCAAGCACCCCACCAAAAGCAAAACGATATACCAAAATATAAGGAAAAATTTTTTATCCATCTTTCTTTTTGATACTAAAGCATCAGAGTGCTAAAATTAACTTGTAAATAAAATTTGGTGCGCTTTAGAGCAATTTCTGAAAAATATTTATGAAATAAAAAAATCGATTTTTTCAAGTGTCCGTTTGGGGTACTCAAACAATTATGGGGAGCAAAAATCCAACGCAGAATTAAAGTACAGACTATAGGGAAGCTATTCCCAAAGGATTCGGTCTCTCCATAAATCTGGGCGCATCGGTTTGGGGGAATGCCCCGAAAACAAAAAATCGATTTTTTCAAGTGTCCGTTTGGGGTACTCAAACAATTATGGGGAGCAAAAATCCAACGCAGAATTAAAGTACAGACTATAGGGAAGCTATTCCCGAAGGATTCGGTCTCCCCATAAATCTGGGCGCATCGGTTCAGGGGACTGCCCCGAAAACCCAAAAAAAAATTTTTTTGGATAAAAATTATTTAAATGAACTGACTAGATAATATTTAAAATAGGTTATTTCACTTCCTTTCAGTATCCCTGCAAAGTTTGCTGCGCTTCTGATCAGTTTCTGAAAAAAAAGTTAAGCCTAACATCGGTTCAGGGGGACTGCCCCGAAAACCCAAAAAAAAATTGTTTTGAATAAAAATTATTTAAATGAACTGACTAGATAATATTTAAAATAGGTTATTTCTCTTCCTTTCAATATCCCTGCAAAGTTTGCTGCGCTTCTAGGGAAGCTATTCCCGAAGGATTCGGTCTCCCCATAAATCTGAGCGCATCGGTAGGGGGACGGCCCGAGAAGCCAAAAAAAAATTTTTTTGGATAAAAATTATTTAAATGAACTGACTAGATAATATTTAAAATAGGTTATTTCTCTTCCTTTCAGTATCCCTGCAAAGTTTGGTGCGCTTCTGATCAGTTTCTGAAAAAAAAGTTAAGCCTAAACTTTTTGGCCTGTTTAAAAAGGAATTAAAAATTTTTAAAAATTTTATTCATCTCCCTTTTTGATAGAAAAAGCATCAGAGTGCCTAAACTAACATGTAAATAAAATTTGGTGCGTTTCAGAGCATTTTCTGAAAAAAATATTTATGAATTAATTATGCAAAAAATAAATAAATAATGAACTCTCCTCCTTAATAAAAAATCCAAATATTTAAAAATCTATAAAAATTTAAAAATGAGAATTCATGCGAGATTTTCTGGAAATAAGCTTAATTGGGCCTAGTTAAGCTGTAAAAAAAATTTGGGGCGATTTGAAAGAGAATAGAAAGAACCAGGTTCGATGAAGTTTTGGAAAGCAAAAAAATATCCAAATATTTAAAAATCTATAAAAAATTTAAAAATGAGAATTCATGCGAGATTTTCTGGAAATAAGCTTAATAGGGCCTAGTTAAGCTGTAAAAAAAATTTGGGGCGATTTGAATGAGAATAGAAAGAGCCAGGTTCGATGAAGTTTTGGTAAGCCAAAAAAAAATCCAAATATTTAAAAATCTATAAAAAATTTAAAAATGAGAATTCATGCGAGATTTTCTGGAAATAAGCTTAATTGGGCCTAGTTAAGCTGTAAAAAAAATTTGGGGCGATTTGAAAGAGAATAGAAAGAACCAGGTTCGATGAAGTTTTGGTAAGCCAAAAAAAAATCCAAACATTTAAAAATTTATAAAAAATTTAAAAAATGAGAATTCATGCGAGATTTTCTGGAAATAAGCTTATTTGGGCCTAGTTAAGCTGTAAAAAAATTTGGGGCGATTTGAATGAGAATAGAAAGAGCCAGGTTCGATGAAGTTTTGGTAAGCCAAAAAAAAATCCAAACATTTAAAAATCTATAAAAAATTTAAAAATGAGAATTCATGCGAGATTTTCTGGAAATAAGCTTAATAGGGCCTAGTTAAGCTGTAAAAAAAATTTGGGGCGATTTGAATGAGAATAGAAAGAGCCAGGTTCGATGAAGTTTTGGTAAGCCAAAAAAAATCCAAACATTTAAAAATCTATAAAAAATTTAAAAATGAGAATTCATGCGAGATTTTCTGGAAATAAGCTTATTTGGGCCTAGTTAAGCTGTAAAAAAATTTGGGGCGATTTGAATGAGAATAGAAAGAGCCAGGTTCGATGATGTTTTGGTAAGCCAAAAAAAAATCCAAACATTTAAAAATCTATAAAAAATTTAAAAATGAGAATTCATGCGAGATTTTCTGGAAATAAGCTTAATAGGGCCTAGTTAAGCTGTAAAAAAAATTTGGAGCGATTTGAATGAGAATAGAAAGAGCCAGGTTCGATGAAGGTTTTGGAAAACAAAAAAATATCCAAATATTTAAAAATCTATAAAAAATTTAAAAATGAGAATTCATGCGAGATTTTCTGGAAATAAGCTTAATAGGGCCTAGTTAAGCTGTAAAAAAAATTTGGAGCGATTTGAATGAGAATAGAAAGAGCCAGGTTCGATGAAGTTTTGGTAAGCAAAAAAAATCCAAACATTTAAAAATCTATAAAAAATTTAAAAATGAGAATTCATGCGAGATTTTCTGGAAATAAGCTTATTTGGGCCTAGTTAAGCTGTAAAAAAAAATTTGGGGCGATTTGAATGAGAATAGAAAGAGCCAGGTTCGATGATGTTTTGGTAAGCCAAAAAAAAATCCAAACATTTAAAAATCTATAAAAAATTTAAAAATGAGAATTCATGCGAGATTTTCTGGAAATAAGCTTAATAGGGCCTAGTTAAGCTGTAAAAAAAATTTGGAGCGATTTGAATGAGAATAGAAAGAGCCAGGTTCGATGAAGTTTTGGAAAACAAAAAAATCGATTTTTTCAAGTGTCCGTTTGGGGTACTCAAACAATTATGGGGAGCAAAAATCCAACGCAGAATTAAAGTACAGGCTATAGGGAAGCTATTCCCGAAGGATTCGGTCTCCCCATAAATCTGGGCGCATCGGTTCGGGGGACTGCCCCGAAAACAAAAAAATCGATTTTTTCAAGTGTCCGTTTGGGGTACTCAAACAATTATGGGGAGCAAAAATCCAACGCAGAATTAAAGTACAGGCTATAGGGAAGCTATTCCCGAAGGATTCGGTCTCCCCATAAATCTGGGCGCATCGGTTCGGGGGGACTGCCCCGAAAACAAAAAAATCGATTTTTCAAGTGTCCGTTTGGGGTACTCAAACAATTATGGGGAGCAAAAATCCAACGCAGAATTAAAGTACAGGCTATAGGGAAGCTATTCCCGAAGGATTCGGTCTCCCCATAAATCTGAGCGCATCGGTAGGGGGACGGCCCGAGAAGCCAAAAAAATTTTTTTTGGATAAAAATTATTTAAATGAACTGACTAGATAATATTTAAAATAGGTTATTTCTCTTCCTTTCAGTATCCCTGCAAAGTTTGGTGCGCTTCTGATCAGTTTCTGAAAAAAAAGTTAAGCCTAAACTTTTTGGCCTGTTTAAAAAGGAATTAAAAATTTTTAAAAATTTTATTCATCTCCCTTTTTGATATAAAAAGCATCAGAGTGCCTAAACTAACATGTAAATAAAATTTGGTGCGTTTCAGAGCATTTTCTGAAAAAAATATTTATGAATTAATACCACACAAGTATTATTTTTCGAAAATTATTTTTTTCATTTGATCACCCAACATTCTAGACTGATCGGAAGCTCACCAAATTTTGCAGGGAAACTGCTGAGAACCCTACCAATGCTTATAAATTTTCTTAGAATTTTTTGCCTGGAAGAACACAGTTCTTCACACTTAGCACACCAGCATTATTTTTTTTTAATTATTTTTTTCATTTTATCACCCAACGTTCTAGACTGATCAGAAGCTCACCAAATTTTGCAGGGAAACTGCTGAGAACCCTACAAATGCTTATAAATTTTCTTAGAATTTTTTGCCTGGAGGAACACAGTTCTTCACACTTACCACGCAAGCCTAAACTTTTTGGCCTGTTTAAAAAGGAATTAAAAATTTTTTAAAATTTATTCATCTCCCTTTTTGATAGAAAAAAGCATCAGAGTGCCTAAACTAACATGTAAATAAAATTTGGTGCGTTTCAGAGCATTTTCTGAAAAAAATATTTATGAATTAATACCACACAAGTATTATTTTTCGAAAATTATTTTTTTCATTTGATCACCCAACATTCTAGACTGATCGGAAGCTCACCAAATTTTGCAGGGAAACTGCTGAGAACCCTACAAATGCTTATAAATTTTCTTAGAATTTTTTGCCTGGAAGAACACAGTTCTTCACACTTAGCACACCAGCATTATTTTTTTTTAATTATTTTTTTCATTTTATCACCCAACGTTCTAGACTGATCAGAAGCTCACCAAATTTTGCAGGGAAACTGCTGAGAACCCTACAAATGCTTATAAATTTTCTTAGAATTTTTTGCCTGGAAAGAACACAGTTCTTCACACTTAGCACACCAGCATTATTTTTTTTTAATTATTTTTTTCATTTTATCACCCAACGTTCTAGACTGATCAGAAGCTCACCAAATTTTGCAGGGAAACTGCTGAGAACCCTACAAATGCTTATAAATTTTCTTAGAATTTTTTGCCTGGAGGAACACAGTTCTTCACACTTACCACACAAGCCTAAACTTTTTGGCCTGTTTAAAAAGGAATTAAAAATTTTTTAAAATTTATTCATCTCCCTTTTTGATAGAAAAAGCATCAGAGTGCCTAAACTAACATGTAAATAAAATTTGGTGCGTTTCAGAGCATTTTCTGAAAAAATATTTATGAATTAATTATGCAAAAAAAAAATAAATAATGAACTCTCTTCCTTAATAATTTTCCTGCACCGAAGGTACTCACTCGGCCGCTTCGCGGCCTCGTGGTGGGCCCCCGCCCCCCCCCCCACGCCCTTCAGAGCACTACAAATATTTCAACAAAAATTTTGAAAAATTGACTAGAGCAATCGAACGCTAACGGACGACCTAATGGAAAAAAATCCCCGAAGGAGAGAATTTAATTAAATCCATTCCTTCGGGGACCGTGCCGGGTGCCGCGGGTAAGCAGTGCTGGTTCGTTTCATCACGGCACCGAACCTTTTGGCTAGTCAGCAATCGTTGCTTAACTTGCCAGATCGGACGGGTGCGCATGATTCCACTGTTCCAAGCACCCCACCAAAAGCAAAACGATATAACCAAAATATAAGGAAAAATTTTTTATCCATCTTTCTTTTTGATACTAAAGCATCAGAGTGCTAAAATTAACTTGTAAATAAAATTTGGTGCGCTTTAGAGCACTTTCTGAAAAAATATTTATGAAATAAAAAAATCGATTTTTTTCAAGTGTCCGTTTGGGGTACTCAAACAATTATGGGGAGCAAAAATCCAACGCAGAATTAAAGTACAGACTATAGGGAAGCTATTCCCGAAGGATTCGGTCTCCCCATAAATCTGGGCGCATCGGTTCAGGGGGACTGCCCCGAAAACCCAAAAAAAAATTTTTTGGGATAAAAATTATTTAAATGACTGACTAGATAATATTTAAAATAGGTTATTTCTCTTCCTTTCAGTATCCCTGCAAAGTTTGCTGCGCTTCTGATCAGTTTCTGAAAAAAAAGTTAAGCCTAACATCGGTTCAGGGGGACTGCCCCGAAAACCCAAAAAAAAAATTTTTTTGAATAAAAATTATTTAAATGAACTGACTAGATAATATTTAAAATAGGTTATTTCTCTTCCTTTCAATATCCCTGCAAAGTTTGCTGCGCTTCTGATCAGTTTCTGAAAAAAAAGTTAAGCCTAACATCGGTTCAGGGGGACTGCCCCGAATCGATTTTTTCAAGTGTCCGTTTGGGGTACTCAAACAATTATGGGAGCAAAAATCCAACGCAGAATTAAAGTACAGACTATAGGGTAGCTATTCCCAAAGGATTCGGTCTCCCCATAAATCTGGGCGGCATCGGTTCGGGGGACTGCCCCGAAAACAAAAAAATCGATTTTTTTCAAGTGTCCGTTTGGGGTACTCAAACAATTATGGGGAGCAAAAATCCAACGCAGAATTAAAGTACAGACTATAGGGAAGCTATTCCCGAAGGATTGGTCTCCCCATAAATCTGGGCGCATCGGTTCAGGGGGACTGCCCCGAAAACCCAAAAAAAAATTTTTTTGGATAAAAATTATTTAAATGAACTGACTAGATAATATTTAAAATAGGTTTATTTCTCTTCCTTTCAGTATCCCTGCAAAGTTGCTGCGCTTCTGATCAGTTTCTGAAAAAAAAGTTAAGCCTAACATCGGTTCAGGGGGACTGCCCCGAAAACCCAAAAAAAAATTTTTTGAATAAAAATTATTTAAATGAACTGACTAGATAATATTTAAAATAGGTTATTTCTCTTCCTTTCAATATCCCTGCAAAGTTTGCTGCGCTTCTGATCAGTTTCTGAAAAAAAGTTAAGCCTAACATCGGTTCAGGGGGACTGCCCCGAAAACCAAAAAAAAATTTTTTTGAATAAAAATTATTTAAATGAACTGACTAGATAATATTTAAAATAGTTATTTCTCTTCCTTTCAATATCCCTGCAAAGTTTGCTGCGCTTCTGATCAGGTTTCTGAAAAAAAAGTTAAGCCTAAACTTTTTGGCCTGTTTAAAAAGGAATTAAAAATTTTATTCATCTCCCTTTTCGATAGAAAAAGCATCAGAGTGCCTAAACTAACATGTAAATAAAATTTGGTGCGTTTCAGAGCATTTTCTGGAAAAAATATTTATGAATTAATTATGCAAAAAATAAAACAAATAATGAACTCTCTTCCTTAATAATTTCATGCACCGAGGTACTCACTCGGCCGCTTCGCGGCCTCGTGGTGGGCCTTCGCCCCCCCCCCCCGCCCTTCAGAGCACTACAAGTATTTCAACAAAAAATTTGAAAAATTGACTAGAGCAATCGAACGCTAACGGACGACCTAATGGAAAAAAATCCACGAAGGAGAGAATTTAATTAAATCCATTCCTCGGGTGCCGCGGGGTAAGCAGTGCTGGTTCGTTTCATCACGGCACCGAACCTTTTGGCTAGTCAGCAATCGTTGCTTAACTGCCAGATCGGACGGGTGCGCATGATTCCACTGTTCCAAGCACCCCACCAAAAGCAAAACGATATACCAAAATATAAGGAAAAATTTTTTATCCATCTTTCTTTTTTGATACTAAAGCATCAGAGTGCTAAAATTAACTTGTAAATAAAATTTGGTGCGCTTTAGAGCACTTTCTGAAAAAATATTTATGAAATAAAAAAATCGATTTTTTCAAGTGTCCGTTTGGGGTACTCAAACAATTATGGGGAGCAAAAATCCAACGCAGAATTAAAGTACAGACTATAGGGAAGCTATTCCCAAAGGATTCGGTCTCTCCATAAATCTGGGCGCATCGGTTCGGGGGGACTGCCCCGAAAACAAAAAAATCGATTTTTTCAAGTGTCCGTTTGGGGTACTCAAACAATTATGGGGAGCAAAAATCCAACGCAGAATTAAAGTACAGACTATAGGGAAGCTATTCCCGAAGGATTCGGTCTCCCCATAAATCTGGGCGCATCGGTTCAGGGGGACTGCCCCGAAAACCCAAAAAAAAATTTTTTTGGATAAAAATTATTTAAATGAACTGACTAGATAATATTTAAAATAGGTTATTTCACTTCCTTTCAGTATCCCTGCAAAGTTTGCTGCGCTTCTGATCAGTTTCTGAAAAAAAAGTTAAGCCTAACATCGGTTCAGGGGGACTGCCCCGAAAACCCAAAAAAAAATTGTTTTGAATAAAAATTATTTAAATGAACTGACTAGATAATATTTAAAATAGGTTATTTCTCTTCCTTTCAATATCCCTGCAAAGTTTGCTGCGCTTCTGATCAGTTTCTGAAAAAAAAAAGTTAAGCCTAACATCGGTTCAGGGGGACTGCCCCGAAAACCCAAAAAAAAATTGTTTTGAATAAAAATTATTTAAATGAACTGACTAGATAATATTTAAAATAGGTTATTTCTCTTCCTTTCAGTATCCCTGCAAAGTTTGGTGCGCTTCTGATCAGTTTCTGAAAAAAAAGTTAAGCCTAAACTTTTTGGCCTGTTTAAAAAGGAATTAAAAATTTTTAAAAATTTTATTCATCTCCCTTTTTGATAGAAAAAGCATCAGAGTGCCTAAACTAACATGTAAATAAAATTTGGTGCGTTTCAGAGCATTTTCTGAAAAAAATATTTATGAATTAATTATGCAAAAAATAAATAAATAATGAACTCTCCTCCTTAATAAAAAATCCAAATATTTAAAAATCTATAAAAAATTTAAAAATGAGAATTCATGCGAGATTTTCTGGAAATAAGCTTAATTGGGCCTAGTTAAGCTGTAAAAAAAATTTGGGGCGATTTGAAAGAGAATAGAAAGAACCAGGTTCGATGAAGTTTTGGAAAACAAAAAAAAATCCAAATATTTAAAAATCTATAAAAAATTTAAAAATGAGAATTCATGCGAGATTTTCTGGAAATAAGCTTAATAGGGCCTAGTTAAGCTGTAAAAAAATTTGGGGCGATTTGAATGAGAATAGAAAGAGCCAGGTTCGATGAAGTTTTGGTAAGCCAAAAAAAAATCCAAACATTTAAAAATCTATAAAAAATTTAAAAATGAGAATTCATGCGAGATTTTCTGGAAATAAGCTTAATAGGGCCTAGTTAAGCTGTAAAAAAAATTTGGGGCGATTTGAATGAGAATAGAAAGAGCCAGGTTCGATGAAGTTTTGGTAAGCCAAAAAAAAATCCAAACATTTAAAAATCTATAAAAAATTTAAAAATGAGAATTCATGCGAGATTTTCTGGAAATAAGCTTATTTGGGCCTAGTTAAGCTGTAAAAAAAATTTGGGGCGATTTGAATGAGAATAGAAAGAGCCAGGTTCGATGAAGTTTTGGTAAGCCAAAAAAAATCCAAACATTTAAAAATCTATAAAAAATTTAAAAATGAGAATTCATGCGAGATTTTCTGGAAATAAGCTTAATAGGGCCTAGTTAAGCTGTAAAAAAAATTTGGGGCGATTTGAATGAGAATAGAAAGAGCCAGGTTCGATGAAGTTTTGGTAAGCCAAAAAAAAATCCAAACATTTAAAAATCTATAAAAAATTTAAAAATGAGAATTCATGCGAGATTTTCTGGAAATAAGCTTATTTGGGCCTAGTTAAGCTGTAAAAAAAATTTGGGGCGATTTGAATGAGAATAGAAAGAGCCAGGTTCGATGATGTTTTGGTAAGCCAAAAAAAAATCCAAACATTTAAAAATCTATAAAAAATTTAAAAATGAGAATTCATGCGAGATTTTCTGGAAATAAGCTTAATAGGGCCTAGTTAAGCTGTAAAAAAAATTTGGAGCGATTTGAATGAGAATAGAAAGAGCCAGGTTCGATGAAGTTTTGGAAAACAAAAAAATATCCAAATATTTAAAAATCTATAAAAAATTTAAAAATGAGAATTCATGCGAGATTTTCTGGAAATAAGCTTAATAGGGCCTAGTTAAGCTGTAAAAAAAATTTGGAGCGATTTGAATGAGAATAGAAAGAGCCAGGTTCGATGAAGTTTTGGTAAGCCAAAAAAAATCCAAACATTTAAAAATCTATAAAAAATTTAAAAATGAGAATTCATGCGAGATTTTCTGGAAATAAGCTTATTTGGGCCTAGTTAAGCTGTAAAAAAAATTTGGGGCGATTTGAATGAGAATAGAAAGAGCCAGGTTCGATGATGTTTTGGTAAGCCAAAAAAAAATCCAAACATTTAAAAATCTATAAAAAATTTAAAAATGAGAATTCATGCGAGATTTTCTGGAAATAAGCTTAATAGGGCCTAGTTAAGCTGTAAAAAAAATTTGGAGCGATTTGAATGAGAATAGAAAGAGCCAGGTTCGATGAAGTTTTGGAAAACAAAAAAATCGATTTTTTCAAGTGTCCGTTTGGGGTACTCAAACAATTATGGGGAGCAAAAATCCAACGCAGAATTAAAGTACAGGCTATAGGGAAGCTATTCCCGAAGGATTCGGTCTCCCCATAAATCTGGGCGCATCGGTTCGGGGGGACTGCCCCGAAAACAAAAAAATCGATTTTTTCAAGTGTCCGTTTGGGGTACTCAAACAATTATGGGGAGCAAAAATCCAACGCAGAATTAAAGTACAGGCTATAGGGAAGCTATTCCCGAAGGATTCGGTCTCCCCATAAATCTGGGCGCATCGGTTCGGGGGACTGCCCCGAAAACAAAAAAATCGATTTTTCAAGTGTCCGTTTGGGGTACTCAAACAATTATGGGGAGCAAAAATCCAACGCAGAATTAAAGTACAGGCTATAGGGAAGCTATTCCCGAAGGATTCGGTCTCACCATAAATCTGAGCGCATCGGTAGGGGGGACGGCCCGAGAAGCCAAAAAAATTTTTTTTGGATAAAAATTATTTAAATGAACTGACTAGATAATATTTAAAATAGGTTATTTCTCTTCCTTTCAGTATCCCTGCAAAGTTTGGTGCGCTTCTGATCAGTTTCTGAAAAAAAAGTTAAGCCTAAACTTTTTGGCCTGTTTAAAAAGGAATTAAAAATTTTTAAAAATTTTATTCATCTCCCTTTTTGATATAAAAAGCATCAGAGTGCCTAAACTAACATGTAAATAAAATTTGGTGCGTTTCAGAGCATTTTCTGAAAAAAATATTTATGAATTAATACCACACAAGTATTATTTTTCGAAAATTATTTTTTTCATTTGATCACCCAACATTCTAGACTGATCGGAAGCTCACCAAATTTTGCAGGGAAACTGCTGAGAACCCTACAAATGCTTATAAATTTTCTTAGAATTTTTTGCCTGGAAGAAACACAGTTCTTCACACTTAGCACACCAGCATTATTTTTTTTTTAATTATTTTTTTCATTTTATCACCCAACGTTCTAGACTGATCAGAAGCTCACCAAATTTTGCAGGGAAACTGCTGAGAACCCTACAAATGCTTATAAATTTTCTTAGAATTTTTTGCCTGGAGGAACACAGTTCTTCACACTTACCACGCAAGCCTAAACTTTTTGGCCTGTTTAAAAAGGAATTAAAAATTTTTTAAAATTTATTCATCTCCCTTTTTGATAGAAAAAGCATCAGAGTGCCTAAACTAACATGTAAATAAAATTTGGTGCGTTTCAGAGCATTTTCTGAAAAAAATATTTATGAATTAATACCACACAAGTATTATTTTTCGAAAATTATTTTTTTCATTTGATCACCCAACATTCTAGACTGATCGGAAGCTCACCAAATTTTGCAGGGAAACTGCTGAGAACCCTACAAATGCTTATAAATTTTCTTAGAATTTTTTGCCTGGAAGAACACAGTTCTTCACACTTAGCACACCAGCATTATTTTTTTTTAATTATTTTTTCATTTTATCACCCAACGTTCTAGACTGATCTAAACCTCACCAAATTTTGCAGGGAAACTGCTGAGAACCCTACAAATGCTTATAAATTTTCTTAGAATTTTTTGCCTGGAAGAACACAGTTCTTCACACTTAGCACACCAGCATTATTTTTTTTTAATTATTTTTTTCATTTTATCACCCAACGTTCTAGACTGATCAGAAGCTCACCAAATTTTGCAGGGAAACTGCTGAGAACCCTACAAATGCTTATAAATTTTCTTAGAATTTTTTGCCTGGAGGAACACAGTTCTTCACACTTACCACACAAGCCTAAACTTTTTGGCCTGTTTAAAAAGGAATTAAAAATTTTTTAAAATTTATTCATCTCCCTTTTTGATAGAAAAAGCATCAGAGTGCCTAAACTAACATGTAAATAAAATTTGTGCGTTTCAGAGCATTTTCTGAAAAAATATTTATGAATTAATTATGCAAAAAAAAAATAAATAATGAACTCTCTTCCTTAATAATTTTCCTGCACCGAAGGTACTCACTCGGCCGCTTCGCGGCCTCGTGGTGGGCCCCCGCCCCCCCCCCCCACGCCCTTCAGAGCACTACAAATATTTCAACAAAAATTTTGAAAAATTGACTAGAGCAATCGAACGCTAACGGACGACCTAATGGAAAAAAATCCCGAAGGAGAGAATTTAATTAAATCCATTCCTTCGGGGGACCGTGCCGGGTGCCGCGGGGTAAGCAGTGCTGGTTCGTTTCATCACGGCACCGAACCTTTTGGCTAGTCAGCAATCGTTGCTTAACTTGCCAGATCGGACGGGTGCGCATGATTCCACTGTTCCAAGCACCCCACCAAAAGCAAAACGATATAACCAAAATATAAGGAAAAATTTTTTATCCATCTTTCTTTTTGATACTAAAGCATCAGAGTGCTAAAATTAACTTGTAAATAAAATTTGGTGCGCTTTAGAGCACTTTCTGAAAAAATATTTATGAAATAAAAAAATCGATTTTTTCAAGTGTCCGTTTGGGGTACTCAAACAATTATGGGGAGCAAAAATCCAACGCAGAATTAAAGTACAGACTATAGGGAAGCTATTCCCGAAGGATTCGGTCTCCCCTAAATCTGGGCGCATCGGTTCAGGGGGACTGCCCCGAAAACCCAAAAAAAAATTTTTTTGGATAAAAATTATTTAAATGAACTGACTAGATAATATTTAAAATAGGTTATTTCTCTTCCTTTCAGTATCCCTGCAAAGTTTGCTGCGCTTCTGATCAGTTTCTGAAAAAAAAGTTAAGCCTAACATCGGTTCAGGGGGACTGCCCCGAAAACCCAAAAAAAAATTTTTTTGAATAAAAATTATTTAAATGAACTGACTAGATAATATTTAAAATAGGTTATTTCTCTTCCTTTCAATATCCCTGCAAAGTTTGCTGCGCTTCTGATCAGTTTCTGAAAAAAAAGTTAAGCCTAACATCGGTTCAGGGGGACTGCCCCGAATCGATTTTTTCAAGTGTCCGTTTGGGGTACTCAAACAATTATGGGGAGCAAAAATCCAACGCAGAATTAAAGTACAGACTATAGGGTAGCTATTCCCAAAGGATTCGGTCTCCCCATAAATCTGGGCGCATCGGTTCGGGGGGACTGCCCCGAAAACAAAAAAATCGATTTTTTCAAGTGTCCGTTTGGGGTACTCAAACAATTATGGGGAGCAAAAATCCAACGCAGAATTAAAGTACAGACTATAGGGAAGCTATTCCCGAAGGATTCGGTCTCCCCATAAATCTGGGCGCATCGGTTCAGGGGGACTGCCCGAAAACCCAAAAAAAAATTTTTTTGGATAAAAATTATTTAAATGAACTGACTAGATAATATTTAAAATAGGTTATTTCTCTTCCTTTCAGTATCCCTGCAAAGTTTGCTGCGCTTCTGATCAGTTTCTGAAAAAAAAGTTAAGCCTAACATCGGTTCAGGGGGACTGCCCCGAAAACCCAAAAAAAAATTTTTTTGAATAAAAATTATTTAAATGAACTGACTAGATAATATTTAAAATAGGTTATTTCTCTTCCTTTCAATATCCCTGCAAAGTTTGCTGCGCTTCTGATCAGTTTCTGAAAAAAAGTTAAGCCTAACATCGGTTCAGGGGGACTGCCCCGAAAACCCAAAAAAAAATTTTTTTGAATAAAAATTATTTAAATGAACTGAATAGATAATATTTAAAATAGGTTATTTCTCTTCCTTTCAATATCCCTGCAAAGTTTGCTGCGCTTCTGATCAGTTTCTGAAAAAAAAGTTAAGCCTAAACTTTTTGGCCTGTTTAAAAAGGAATTAAAAATTTTATTCATCTCCCTTTTGATAGAAAAAGCATCAGAGTGCCTAAACTAACATGTAAATAAAATTTGGTGCGTTTCAGAGCATTTTCTGGAAAAAATATTTATGAATTAATTATGCAAAAAATAAACAAATAATGAACTCTCTTCCTTAATAATTTCATGCACCGAGGTACTCACTCGGCCGCTTCGCGGCCTCGTGGTGGGCCTTCGCCCCCCCCCCCCCCCCTTCAGAGCACTACAAGTATTTCAACAAAAAATTTGAAAAATTGACTAGAGCAATCGAACGCTAACGGACGACCTAATGGAAAAAATCCACGAAGGAGAGAATTTAATTAAATCCATTCCTCGGGTGCCGCGGGGTAAGCAGTGCTGGTTCGTTTCATCACGGCACCGAACCTTTTGGCTAGTCAGCAATCGTTGCTTAACTTGCCAGATCGGACGGGTGCGCATGATTCCACTGTTCCAAGCACCCACCAAAAGCAAAACGATATACCAAAATATAAGGAAAAATTTTTTTATCCATCTTTCTTTTTGATACTAAAGCATCAGAGTGCTAAAATTAACTTGTAAATAAAATTTGGTGCGCTTTAGAGCAATTTCTGAAAAATATTTATGAAATAAAAAAATCGATTTTTTCAAGTGTCCGTTTGGGGTACTCAAACAATTATGGGGAGCAAAAATCCAACGCAGAATTAAAGTACAGACTATAGGGAAGCTATTCCCAAAGGATTCGGTCTCTCCATAAATCTGGGCGCATCGGTTTCGGGGGACTGCCCCGAAAACAAAAAATCGATTTTTTCAAGTGTCCGTTTGGGGTACTCAAACAATTATGGGGAGCAAAAATCCAACGCAGAATTAAAGTACAGACTATAGGGAAGCTATTCCCGAAGGATTCGGTCTCCCCATAAATCTGGGCGCATCGGTTCAGGGGGACTGCCCCGAAAACCCAAAGAAAAATTTTTTGGGATAAAAATTATTTAAATGAACTGACTAGATAATATTTAAAAATAGGTTATTTCACTTCCTTTCAGTATCCCTGCAAAGTTTGCTGCGCTTCTGATCAGTTTCTGAAAAAAAAGTTAAGCCTAACATCGGTTTCAGGGGGACTGCCCCGAAAACCCAAAAAAAAATTGTTTTGAATAAAAATTATTTAAATGAACTGACTAGATAATATTTAAAATAGGTTATTTCTCTTCCTTTCAATATCCCTGCAAAGTTTGCTGCGCTTCTGATCAGTTTCTGAAAAAAAAAGTTAAGCCTAACATCGGTTCAGGGGGACTGCCCCGAAAACCCAAAAAAAAATTTTTTTGAATAAAAATTATTTAAATGAACTGACTAGATAATATTTAAAATAGGTTATTTCTCTTCCTTTCAATATCCCTGCAAAGTTTGCTGCGCTTCTGATCAGTTTCTGAAAAAAAAGTTAAGCCTAACATCGGTTCAGGGGACTGCCCCGAAAACCCAAAAAAAAATTTTTTTGAATAAAAATTATTTAAATGAACTGACTAGATAATATTTAAAATAGGTTATTTCTCTTCCTTTCAGTATCCCTGCAAATTTTGCTGCGCTTCTGATCAGTTTCTGAAAAAAAAGTTAAGCCTAACATCGGTTCAGGGGGACTGCCCCGAAAACCCAAAAAAAAATTGTTTTGAATAAAAATTATTTAAATGAACTGACTAGATAATATTTAAAATAGGTTATTTCTCTTCCTTTCAATATCCCTGCAAAGTTTGCTGCGCTTCTGATCAGTTTCTGAAAAAAAAGTTAAGCCTAAACTTTTTGGCCTGTTTAAAAAGGAATTAAAATTTTTAAAAATTTTATTCATCTCCCTTTTCGATAGAAAAAGCATCAGAGTGCCTAAACTAACATGTAAATAAAATTTGGTGCGTGCAGGGAAACTGCTGAGAACCCTACAAATGCTTATAAATTTTCTTAGAATTTTTTGCCTGGAAGAACACAGTTCTTCACACTTAGCACACCAGCATTATTTTTTTTTAATTATTTTTTCATTTTATCACCCAACGTTCTAGACTGATCAGAAGCTCACCAAATTTTGCAGGGAAACTGCTGAGAACCCTACAAATGCTTATAAATTTTCTTAGAATTTTTTGCCTGGAAGAACACAGTTCTTCACACTTAGCACACCAGCATTATTTTTTTTTAATTATTTTTTTCATTTTATCACCCAACGTTCTAGACTGATCAGAAGCTCACCAAATTTTGCAGGGAAACTGCTGAGAACCCTACAAATGCTTATAAATTTTCTTAGAATTTTTGCCTGGAGGAACACAGTTCTTCACACTTACCACACAAGCCTAAACTTTTTGGCCTGTTTAAAAAGGAATTAAAAATTTTTTAAAATTTATTCATCTCCCTTTTTGATAGAAAAAGCATCAGAGTGCCTAAACTAACATGTAAATAAAATTTGGTGCGTTTCAGAGCATTTTCTGAAAAAAATATTTATGAATTAATTATGCAAAAAAAAAATAAATAATGAACTCTCTTCCTTAATAATTTTCCTGCACCGAAGGTACTCACTCGGCCGCTTCGCGGCCTCGTGGTGGGCCCCCGCCCCCCCCCCCCCACGCCCTTCAGAGCACTACAAATATTTCAACAAAAATTTTGAAAAATTGACTAGAGCAATCGAACGCTAACGGACGACCTAATGGAAAAAAATCCCCGAAGGAGAGAATTTAATTAAATCCATTCCTTCGGGGACCGTGCCGGGTGCCGCGGGGTAAGCAGTGCTGGTTCGTTTCATCACGGCACCGAACCTTTTGGCTAGTCAGCAATCGTTGCTTAACTTGCCAGATCGGACGGGTGCGCATGATTCCACTGTTCCAAGCACCCCACCAAAAGCAAAACGATATAACCAAAATATAAGGAAAAATTTTTTATCCATCTTTCTTTTTGATACTAAAGCATCAGAGTGCTAAAATTAACTTGTAAATAAAATTTGGTGCGCTTTAGAGCACTTTCTGAAAAAATATTTATGAAATAAAAAAATCGATTTTTTCAAGTGTCCGTTTGGGGTACTCAAACAATTATGGGGAGCAAAAATCCAACGCAGAATTAAAGTACAGACTATAGGGAAGCTATTCCCGAAGGATTCGGTCTCCCCATAAATCTGGGCGCATCGGTTCAGGGGGACTGCCCCGAAAACCCAAAAAAAAATTTTTTTGGATAAAAATTATTTAAATGAACTGACTAGATAATATTTAAAATAGGTTATTTCTCTTCCTTTCAGTATCCCTGCAAAGTTTGCTGCGCTTCTGATCAGTTTCTGAAAAAAAAGTTAAGCCTAACATCGGTTCAGGGGGACTGCCCCGAAAACCCAAAAAAAAATTTTTTTGAATAAAAATTATTTAAATGAACTGACTAGATAATATTTAAAATAGGTTATTTCTCTTCCTTTCAATATCCCTGCAAAGTTTGCTGCGCTTCTGATCAGTTTCTGAAAAAAAGTTAAGCCTAACATCGGTTCAGGGGACTGCCCCGAAAACCCAAAAAAAAATTTTTTTGAATAAAAATTATTTAAATGAACTGACTAGATAATATTTAAAATAGGTTATTTCTCTTCCTTTCAATATCCCTGCAAAGTTTGCTGCGCTTCTGATCAGTTTCTGAAAAAAAAGTTAAGCCTAAACTTTTTGGCCTGTTTAAAAAGGAATTAAAAATTTTATTCATCTCCCTTTTCGATAGAAAAAGCATCAGAGTGCCTAAACTAACATGTAAATAAAATTTGGTGCGTTTCAGAGCATTTTCTGGAAAAAAATATTTATGAATTAATTATGCAAAAAATAAACAAATAATGAACTCTCTTCCTTAATAATTTCATGCACCGAGGTACTCACTCGGCCGCTTCGCGGCCTCGTGGTGGGCCTTCGCCCCCCCCCCGCCCTTCAGAGCACTACAAGTATTTCAACAAAAAATTTGAAAAATTGACTAGAGCAATCGAACGCTAACGGACGACCTAATGGAAAAAAATCCACGAAGGAGAGAATTTAATTAAATCCATTCCTCGGGTGCCGCGGGGTAAGCAGTGCTGGTTCGTTTCATCACGGCACCGAACCTTTTGGCTAGTCAGCAATCGTTGCTTAACTTGCCAGATCGGACGGGTGCGCATGATTCCACTGTTCCAAGCACCCCACCAAAAGCAAAACGATATACCAAAATATAAGGAAAAATTTTTTATCCATCTTTCTTTTTGATACTAAAGCATCAGAGTGCTAAAATTAACTTGTAAATAAAATTTGGTGCGCTTTAGAGCAATTTCTGAAAAATATTTATGAAATAAAAAAATCGATTTTTTCAAGTGTCCGTTTGGGGTACTCAAACAATTATGGGGAGCAAAAATCCAACGCAGAATTAAAGTACAGACTATAGGGAAGCTATTCCCAAAGGATTCGGTCTCTCCATAAATCTGGGCGCATCGGTTCGGGGGGACTGCCCCGAAAACAAAAAAATCGATTTTTTCAAGTGTCCGTTTGGGGTACTCAAACAATTATGGGGAGCAAAAATCCAACGCAGAATTAAAGTACAGACTATAGGGAAGCTATTCCCGAAGGATTCGGTCTCCCCATAAATCTGGGCGCATCGGTTCAGGGGGACTGCCCCGAAAACCCAAAAAAAAATTTTTTTGGATAAAAATTATTTAAATGAACTGACTAGATAATATTTAAAATAGGTTATTTCACTTCCTTTCAGTATCCCTGCAAAGTTTGCTGCGCTTCTGATCAGTTTCTGAAAAAAAAGTTAAGCCTAACATCGGTTCAGGGGGACTGCCCCGAAAACCCAAAAAAAAATTGTTTTGAATAAAATTATTTAAATGAACTGACTAGATAATATTTAAAATAGGTTATTTCTCTTCCTTTCAATATCCCTGCAAAGTTTGCTGCGTTTCTGATCAGTTTCTGAAAAAAAAAGTTAAGCCTAACATCGGTTCAGGGGGACTGCCCCGAAAACCCAAAAAAAATTTTTTTGAATAAAAATTATTTAAATGAACTGACTAGATAATATTTAAAATAGGTTATTTCTCTTCCTTTCAATATCCCTGCAAAGTTTGCTGCGCTTCTGATCAGTTTCTGAAAAAAAAGTTAAGCCTAACATCGGTTCAGGGGGACTGCCCCGAAAACCCAAAAAAAAAATTTTTGGATAAAAATTATTTAAATGAACTGACTAGATAATATTTAAAATAGGTTATTTCTCTTCCTTTCAGTATCCCTGCAAAGTTTGGTGCGCTTATGATCAGTTTCTGAAAAAAAAAGTTAAGCCTAACATCGGTTCAGGGGGACTGCCCCGAAAACCCAAAAAAAATTTTTTTTGAATAAAAATTATTTAAATGAACTGACTAGATAATATTTAAAATAGGTTATTTCTCTTCCTTTCAGTATCCCTGCAAATTTTGCTGCGCTTCTGATCAGTTTCTGAAAAAAAAGTTAAGCCTAACATCGGTTCAGGGGGACTGCCCCGAAAACCCAAAAAAAATTGTTTTGAATAAAAATTATTTAAATGAACTGACTAGATAATATTTAAAATAGGTTATTTCTTCCTTTCAATATCCCTGCAAAGTTTGCTGCGCTTCTGATCAGTTTCTGAAAAAAAAGTTAAGCCTAAACTTTTTGGCCTGTTTAAAAAGGAATTAAAATTTTAAAAATTTTATTCATCTCCCTTTTCGATAGAAAAAGCATCAGAGTGCCTAAACTAACATGTAAATAAAATTTGGTGCGTGCAGGGAAACTGCTGAGAACCCTACAAATGCTTATAAATTTTCTTAGAATTTTTTGCCTGGAAGAACACAGTTCTTCACACTTAGCACACCAGCATTATTTTTTTTTAATTATTTTTTCATTTTATCACCCAACGTTCTAGACTGATCAGAAGCTCACCAAATTTTGCAGGGAAACTGCTGAGAACCCTACAAATGCTTATAAATTTTCTTAGAATTTTTTGCCTGGAAGAACACAGTTCTTCACACTTAGCAACACCAGCATTATTTTTTTTTAATTATTTTTTTCATTTTATCACCCAACGTTCTAGACTGATCAGAAGCTCACCAAATTTTGCAGGGAAACTGCTGAGAACCCTACAAATGCTTATAAATTTTCTTAGAATTTTTTGCCTGGAGGAACACAGTTCTTCACACTTACCACACAAGCCTAAACTTTTTTGGCCTGTTTAAAAAGGAATTAAAAATTTTTTAAAATTTATTCATCTCCCTTTTTGATAGAAAAAGCATCAGAGTGCCTAAACTAACATGTAAATAAAATTTGGTGCGTTTCAGAGCATTTTCTGAAAAAAATATTTTATGAATTAATTATGCAAAAAAAAAATAAATAATGAACTCTCTTCCTTAATAATTTTCCTGCACCGAAGGTACTCACTCGGCCGCTTCGCGGCCTCGTGGTGGGCCCCCGCCCCCCCCCCCCACGCCCTTCAGAGCACTACAAATATTTCAACAAAAATTTTGAAAAATTGACTAGAGCAATCGAACGCTAACGGACGACCTAATGGAAAAAAATCCCCGAAGGAGAGAATTTAAATTAAATCCATTCCTTCGGGGACCGTGCCGGGTGCCGCGGGTAAGCAGTGCTGGTTCGTTTCATCACGGCACCGAACCTTTTGGCTAGTCAGCAATCGTTGCTTAACTTGCCAGATCGGACGGGTGCGCATGATTCCACTGTTCCAAGCACCCCACCAAAAGCAAGACGATATAACCAAAATATAAGGAAAAATTTTTTATCCATCTTTCTTTTTGATACTAAAGCATCAGAGTGCTAAAATTAACTTGTAAATAAAATTTGGTGCGCTTTAGAGCACTTTCTGAAAAAATATTTATGAAATAAAAAAAATCGATTTTTTCAAGTGTCCGTTTGGGGTACTCAAACAATTATGGGGAGCAAAAATCCAACGCAGAATTAAAGTACAGACTATAGGGAAGCTATTCCCGAAGGATTCGGTCTCCCCATAAATCTGGGCGCATCGGTTCAGGGGGACTGCCCCGAAAACCCAAAAAAAAATTTTTTTGGATAAAAATTATTTAAATGAACTGACTAGATAATATTTAAAATAGGTTATTTCTCTTCCTTTCAGTATCCCTGCAAAGTTTGCTGCGCTTCTGATCAGTTTCTGAAAAAAAAGTTAAGCCTAACATCGGTTCAGGGGGACTGCCCCGAAAACCCAAAAAAAAATTTTTTTGAATAAAAATTATTTAAATGAACTGACTAGATAATATTTAAAATAGGTTATTTCTCTTCCTTTCAATATCCCTGCAAAGTTTGCTGCGCTTCTGATCAGTTTCTGAAAAAAAGTTAAGCCTAACATCGGTTCAGGGGGACTGCCCCGAAAACCCAAAAAAAAATTTTTTTGAATAAAAATTATTTAAATGAACTGACTAGATAATATTTAAAATAGGTTATTTCTCTTCCTTTCAATATCCCTGCAAAGTTTGCTGCGCTTCTGATCAGTTTCTGAAAAAAAAGTTAAGCCTAAACTTTTTGGCCTTGTTTAAAAAGGAATTAAAAATTTTATTCATCTCCCTTTTCGATAGAAAAAGCATCAGAGTGCCTAAACTAACATGTAAATAAAATTTGGTGCGTTTCAGAGCATTTTCTGGAAAAAATATTTATGAATTAATTATGCAAAAAATAAACAAATAATGAACTCTCTTCCTTAATAATTTCATGCACCGAGGTACTCACTCGGCCGCTTCGCGGCCTCGTGGTGGGCCTTCGCCCCCCCCCCCCCCGCCCTTCAGAGCACTACAAGTATTTCAACAAAAAATTTGAAAAAATTGACTAGAGCAATCGAACGCTAACGGACGACCTAATGGAAAAAAATCCACGAAGGAGAGAATTTAATTAAATCCATTCCTCGGGTGCCGCGGGGTAAGCAGTGCTGGTTCGTTTCATCACGGCACCGAACCTTTTGGCTAGTCAGCAATCGTTGCTTAACTTGCCAGATCGGACGGGTGCGCATGATTCCACTGTTCCAAGCACCCCACCAAAAGCAAAACGATATACCAAAATATAAGGAAAAATTTTTTATCCATCTTTCTTTTTGATACTAAAGCATCAGAGTGCTAAAATTAACTTGTAAATAAAATTTGGTGCGCTTTAGAGCAATTTCTGAAAAATATTTATGAAATAAAAAAATCGATTTTTTCAAGTGTCCGTTTGGGGTACTCAAACAATTATGGGGAGCAAAAATCCAACGCAGAATTAAAGTACAGACTATAGGGAAGCTATTCCCAAAGGATTCGGTCTCTCCATAAATCTGGGCGCATCGGTTCGGGGGGACTGCCCCGAAAACAAAAAAATCGATTTTTTCAAGTGTCCGTTTGGGGTACTCAAACAATTATGGGGAGCAAAAATCCAACGCAGAATTAAAGTACAGACTATAGGGAAGCTATTCCCGAAGGATTCGGTCTCCCATAAATCTGGGCGCATCGGTTCAGGGGGACTGCCCCGAAAACCCAAAAAAAAAATTTTTTTGGATAAAAATTATTTAAATGAACTGACTAGATAATATTTAAAATAGGTTATTTCACTTCCTTTCAGTATCCCTGCAAAGTTTGCTGCGCTTCTGATCAGTTTTCTGAAAAAAAAAGTTAAGCCTAACATCGGTTCAGGGGGACTGCCCCGAAAACCCAAAAAAAAAATTGTTTTGAATAAAAATTATTTAAATGAACTGACTAGATAATATTTAAAATAGGTTATTTCTCTTCCTTTCAATATCCCTGCAAAGTTTGCTGCGTTTCTGATCAGTTTCTGAAAAAAAAGTTAAGCCTAACATCGGTTCAGGGGGACTGCCCCGAAAACCCAAAAAAAATTTTTTTGAATAAAAATTATTTAAATGAACTGACTAGATAATATTTAAAATAGGTTATTTCTCTTCCTTTCAATATCCCTGCAAAGTTTGCTGCGCTTCTGATCAGTTTCTGAAAAAAAAGTTAAGCCTAACATCGGTTCAGGGGGACTGCCCCGAAAACCCAAAAAAAAAATTTTTTGAATAAAAATTATTTAAATGAACTGACTAGATAATATTTAAAATAGGTTATTTCTCTTCCTTTCAGTATCCCTGCAAAGTTTGGTGCGCTTATGATCAGTTTCTGAAAAAAAAGTTAAGCCTAACATCGGTTCAGGGGGACTGCCCCGAAAACCAAAAAAAATTTTTTTTGAATAAAAATTATTTAAATGAACTGACTAGATAATATTTAAAATAGGTTATTTCTCTTCCTTTCAGTATCCCTGCAAATTTTGCTGCGCTTCTGATCAGTTTCTGAAAAAAAAGTTAAGCCTAACATCGGTTCAGGGGGACTGCCCCGAAAACCCAAAAAAAAAATTGTTTTGAATAAAAATTATTTAAATGAACTGACTAGATAATATTTAAAATAGGTTATTTCACTTCCTTTCAATATCCCTGCAAAGTTTGCTGCGCTTCTGATCAGTTTTCTGAAAAAAAAGTTAAGCCTAAACTTTTTGGCCTGTTTAAAAAGGAATTAAAAATTTTATTCATCTCCCTTTTCGATAGAAAAAGCATCAGTAGTGCCTAAACTAACATGTAAATAAAATTTGGTGCGTTTCAGAGCATTTTCTGGAAAAAATATTTATGAATTAATTATGCAAAAAATAAACAAATAATGAACTCTCTTCCTTAATAATTTCATGCACCGAGAGGGTACTCACTCGGCCGCTTCGCGGCCTCGTGGTGGGCCTTCGCCCCCCCCCCCGCCCTTCAGAGCACTACAAGTATTTCAACAAAAAATTTAAAAATTGACTACTAGAGATCGAACGCTAACGGACGACCTAATGGAAAAAAATCCACGAAGGAGAGAATTTAATTAAATCCATTCCTCGGGTGCCGCTCGGGGTAAGCAGTGCTGGTTCGTTTTCATCACGGCACCGAACCTTTTGGCTAGTCAGCAATCGTTGCTTAACTTGCCAGATCGGACGGGTGCGCATGATTCCACTGTTCCAAGCACCCCACCAAAAGCAAAACGATATACCAAAATATAAGGAAAAATTTTTTATCCATCTTTCTTTTTTGATACTAAAGCATCAGAGTGCTAAAAATTAACTTGTAAATAAAATTTGTGCGCTTTAGAGCAATTTTCTGAAAAATATTTATGAAATAAAAAAATCGATTTTTTCAAGTGTCCGTTTGGGGTACTCAAACAATTATGGGGAGCAAAAATCCAACGCAGAATTAAAGTACAGACTATAGGGAAGCTATTCCCAAAGGATTCGGTCTCTCCATAAATCTGGGCGCATCGGTTCGGGGGGACTGCCCCGAAACAAAAAAATCGATTTTTTTCAAGTGTCCGTTTGGGGTACTCAAACAATTATGGGGAGCAAAAATCCAACGCAGAATTAAAGTACAGACTATAGGGAAGCTATTCCCGAAGGATTCGGTCTCCCCATAAATCTGGGCGCATCGGTTCAGGGGACTGCCCCGAAAACCCAAAAAAAAAATTTTTTTGGATAAAAATTATTTAAATGAACTGACTAGATAATATTTAAAATAGGTTATTTCACTTCCTTTCAGTATCCCTGCAAAGTTTGCTGCGCTTCTGATCAGTTTCTGAAAAAAAGTTAAGCCTAACATCGGTTCAGGGGGACTGCCCCGAAAACCCAAAAAAAAATTGTTTTGATAAAAATTATTTAATGAACTGACTAGATAATATTTAAAATAGGTTTTTCTCTTTCCTTTCAATATCCCTTGCAAAGTTTGCTGCGTTTCTGATCAGTTTCTGAAAAAAAAAGTTAAGCCTAACATCGGTTCAGGGGGACTGCCCCGAAAACCCAAAAAAAAATTTTTTTTGAATAAAAATTATTTAAATGAACTGACTAGATAATATTTAAAATAGGTTATTTCTCTTCCTTTCAATATCCCTGCAAAGTTTGCCTGCGCTTCTGATCAGTTTCTGAAAAAAAAGTTAAGCCTAACATCGGTTCAGGGGGACTGCCCCGAATCGATTTTTTCAAGTGTCCGTTTGGGGTACTCAAACAATTATGGGGAGCAAAAATCCAACGCAGAATTAAAGTACAGACTATAGGGAAGCTATTCCCGAAGGATTCGTCTCCCCATAAATCTGGGCGCATCGGTTCAGGGGGACTGCCCCGAAAACCCAAAAAAAAATTTTTTGGATAAAATTATTTAAATGAACTGACTAGATAATATTTAAAATAGGTTATTTCTCTTCCTTTCAGTATCCCTGCAAATTTTGCTGCGCTTCTGATCAGTTTCTGAAAAAAAAGTTAAGCCTAACATCGGTTCAGGGGGACTGCCCCGAAAACCCAAAAAAAAATTGTTTTGAATATAAAAATTATTTAAATGAACTGACTAGATAATATTTAAAAATAGGTTATTTCTCTTCCTTTCAATATCCCTGCAAAGTTTGCTGCGCTTCTGATCAGTTTTCTGAAAAAAAAGTTAAGCCTAAACTTTTTTGGCCTGTTTAAAAAGGAATTAAAATTTTTAAAAAATTTTATTCATCTCCCTTTTCGATAGAAAAAGCATCAGAGTGCCTAAACTAACATGTAATAAAATTTGGTGCGTGCAGGGAAACTGCTGAGAACCCTACAAATGCTTATAAATTTTCTTAGAATTTTTTGCCTGGAAGAACACAGTTCTTCACACTTAGCACACCAGCATTATTTTTTTTTAATTATTTTTTTCATTTTATCACCCAACGTTCTAGACTGATCAGAAGCTCACCAAATTTTGCAGGGAAACTGCTGAGAACCCTACAAATGCTTATAAATTTTCTTAGAATTTTTTGCCTGGAAGAACACAGTTCTTCACACTTAGCACACCAGCATTATTTTTTTTTAATTATTTTTTTCATTTTATCACCCAACGTTCTAGACTGATCAGAAGCTCACCAAATTTTGCAGGGAAACTGCTGAGAACCCTACAAATGCTTATAAATTTTCTTAGAATTTTTTGCCTGGAGGAACACAGTTCTTCACACTTACCACACAAGCCTAAACTTTTTGGCCTGTTTAAAAAGGAATTAAAAATTTTTTTTTAAAATTTATTCATCTCCCTTTTTGATAGAAAAAGCATCAGAGTGCCTAAACTAACATGTAAATAAAATTTGGTGCGTTTCAGAGCATTTCTGAAAAAAATATTTATGAATTAATTATGCAAAAAAAAAATAAATAATGAACTCTCTTCCTTAATAATTTTCCTGCACCGAAGGTACTCACTCGGCCGCTTCGCGGCCTCGTGTGGGCCCCCGCCCCCCCCCCCACGCCCTTCAGAGCACTACAAATATTTCAACAAAAATTTTGAAAAATTGACTAGAGCAATCGAACGCTAACGGACGACCTAATGGAAAAAAATCCCCGAAGGAGAGAATTTAATTAAATCCATTCCTTCGGGGGACCGTGCCGGGTGCCGCGGGGTAAGCAGTGCTGGTTCGTTTCATCACGGCACCGAACCTTTTGGCTAGTCAGCAATCGTTGCTTAACTTGCCAGATCGGACGGGTGCGCATGATTCCACTGTTCCAAGCACACCCACCAAAAGCAAGACGATATAACCAAAATATAAGGAAAAATTTTTTATCCATCTTTCTTTTTGATACTAAAGCATCAGAGTGCTAAAATTAACTTGTAAATAAAATTTGGTGCGCTTTAGAGCACTTTCTGAAAAAATATTTATGAAATAAAAAAATCGATTTTTTCAAGGTGTCCGTTTGGGGTACTCAAACAATTATGGGGAGCAAAAATCCAACGCAGAATTAAAGTACAGACTATAGGGAAGCTATTCCCGAAGGATTCGGTCTCCCCATAAATCTGGGCGCATCGGTTCAGGGGGACTGCCCCGAAAACCCAAAAAAAAATTTTTTTGGATAAAAATTATTTAAATGAACTGACTAGATAATATTTAAAATAGGTTATTTCTCTTCCTTTCAGTATCCCTGCAAAGTTTGCTGCGCTTCTGATCAGTTTCTGAAAAAAAAGTTAAGCCTAACATCGGTTCAGGGGGACTGCCCCGAAAACCCAAAAAAAAATTTTTTTGAATAAAAATTATTTAAATGAACTGACTAGATAATATTTAAAATAGGTTATTTCTCTTCCTTTCAATATCCCTGCAAAGTTTGCTGCGCTTCTGATCAGTTTCTGAAAAAAAAGTTAAGCCTAAACTTTTTGGCCTGTTTAAAAAGAATTAAAAATTTTATTCATCTCCCTTTTCGATAGAAAAAGCATCAGAGTGCCTAAACTAACATGTAAATAAAATTTGGTGCGTTTCAGAGCATTTTCTGGAAAAAATATTTATGAATTAATTATGCAAAAAATAAACAAATAATGAACTCTCTTCCTTAATAATTTCATGCACCGAGGTACTCACTCGGCCGCTTCGCGGCCTCGTGGTGGGCCTTCGCCCCCCCCCCCCCCGCCCTTCAGAGCACTACAAGTATTTCAACAAAAAATTTGAAAAATTGACTAGAGCAATCGAACGCTAACGGACGACCTAATGGAAAAAAATCCACGAAGGAGAGAATTTAATTAAATCCATTCCTCGGGTGCCGCGGGGTAAGCAGTGCTGGTTCGTTTCATCACGGCACCGAACCTTTTGGCTAGTCAGCAATCGTTGCTTAACTTGCCAGATCGGACGGGTGCGCATGATTCCACTGTTCCAAGCACCCCACCAAAAGCAAAACGATATACCAAAATATAAGGAAAAATTTTTTATCCATCTTTCTTTTTGATACTAAAGCATCAGAGTGCTAAAATTAACTTGTAAATAAAATTTGGTGCGCTTTAGAGCAATTTCTGAAAATATTTATGAAATTAAAAAAATCGATTTTTTCAAGTGTCCGTTTGGGGTACTCAAACAATTATGGGGAGCAAAAATCCAACGCAGAATTAAAGTACAGACTATAGGGAAGCTATTCCCAAAGGATTCGGTCTCTCCATAAATCTGGGCGCATCGGTTCGGGGGGACTGCCCCGAAAACAAAAAAATCGATTTTTTCAAGTGTCCGTTTGGGGTACTCAAACAATTATGGGGAGCAAAAATCCAACGCAGAATTAAAGTACAGACTATAGGGAAGCTATTCCCGAAGGATTCGGTCTCCCCATAAATCTGGGCGCATCGGTTCAGGGGGACTGCCCCGAAAACCCAAAAAAAAATTTTTTTGGATAAAAATTATTTAAATGAACTGACTAGATAATATTTAAAATAGGTTATTTCACTTCCTTTCAGTATCCCTGCAAAGTTTGCTGCGCTTCTGATCAGTTTCTGAAAAAAAAGTTAAGCCTAACATCGGTTCAGGGGGACTGCCCCGAAAACCCAAAAAAAAATTGTTTTGAATAAAAATTATTTAAATGAACTGACTAGATAATATTTAAAATAGGTTATTTCTCTTCCTTTCAATATCCTGCAAAGTTTGCTGCGTTTCTGATCAGTTTCTGAAAAAAAAAAGTTAAGCCTAACATCGGTTCAGGGGGACTGCCCCGAAAACCCAAAAAAAAATTTTTTTGAATAAAAATTATTTAAATGAACTGACTAGATAATATTTAAAATAGGTTATTTCTCTTCCTTTCAATATCCCTGCAAAGTTTGCTGCGCTTTGATCAGTTTCTGAAAAAAAAGTTAAGCCTAAATCGGTTCAGGGGGACTGCCCCGAAAACCCAAAAAAAAAATTTTTTGAATAAAATTATTTAAATGAACTGACTAGATAATATTTAAAATAGGTTATTTCTCTTCCTTTCAGTATCCCTGCAAAGTTTGGTGCGCTTATGATCAGTTTCTGAAAAAAAAGTTAAGCCTAACATCGGTTCAGGGGGACTGCCCCGAAAACCCAAAAAAAATTTTTTTTGAATAAAAATTATTTAAATGAACTGACTAGATAATATTTAAAATAGGTTATTTCTCTTCCTTTCAGTATCCCTGCAAATTTTGCTGCGCTTCTGATCAGTTTCTGAAAAAAAAGTTAAGCCTAACATCGGTTCAGGGGGACTGCCCCGAAAACCCAAAAAAAAATTGTTTTGAATAAAATTATTTAAATGAACTGACTAGATAATATTTAAAATAGGTTATTTCACTTCCTTTCAATATCCCTGCAAAGTTTGCTGCGCTTCTGATCAGTTTCTGAAAAAAAAGTTAAGCCTAAACTTTTTGGCCTGTTTAAAAAGGAATTAAAAATTTTATTCATCTCCCTTTTCGATAGAAAAAGCATCAGAGTGCCTAAACTAACATGTAAATAAAATTTGGTGCGTTTCAGAGCATTTTCTGGAAAAAATATTTATGAATTAATTATGCAAAAAATAAACAAATAATGAACTCTCTTCCTTAATAATTTCATGCACCGAGGTACTCACTCGGCCGCTTCGCGGCTCGTGGTGGGCCTTTCGCCCCCCCCCCCGCCCTTCAGAGCACTACAAGTATTTCAACAAAAAATTTGAAAAATTGACTAGAGCAATCGAACGCTAACGGACGACCTAATGGAAAAAAATCCACGAAGGAGAGAATTTAATTAAATCCATTCCTCGGGTGCCGCGGGGTAAGCAGTGCTGGTTCGTTTCATCACGGCACCGAACCTTTTGGCTAGTCAGCAATCGTTGCTTAACTTGCCAATCGGACGGGTTGCGCATGATTCCACTGTTCCAAGCACCCCACCAAAAGCAAAACGATATACCAAAATATAAGGAAAAATTTTTTTATCCATCTTTCTTTTTGATACTAAAGCATCAGAGTGCTAAAATTAACTTGTAAATAAAATTTGGTGCGCTTTAGAGCAATTTCTGAAAAATATTTATGAAATAAAAAAATCGATTTTTTCAAGTGTCCGTTTGGGTACTCAAACAATTATGGGGAGCAAAAATCCAACGCAGAATTAAAGTACAGACTATAAGGGAAGCTATTCCCAAAGGATTCGGTCTCTCCATAAATCTGGGCGCATCGGTTCGGGGGACTGCCCCGAAAACAAAAAATCGATTTTTTCAAGTGTCCGTTTGGGGTACTCAAACAATTATGGGGAGCAAAAATCCAACGCAGAATTAAAGTACAGACTATAGGAAGCTATTCCCGAAGGATTCGGTCTCCCCATAAATCTGGGCGCATCGGTTCAGGGGGCTGCCCCGAAAACCCAAAAAAAAATTTTTTTGGATAAAAATTATTTAAATGAACTGACTAGATAATATTTAAAATAGGTTATTTCACTTCCTTTCAGTATCCCTGCAAAGTTTGCTGCGCTTCTGATCAGTTTCTGAAAAAAAGTTAAGCCTAAACATCGGTTCAGGGGGATGCCCCGAAAACCCAAAAAAAATTGTTTTGAATAAAAATTATTTAAATGAACTGACTAGATAATATTTAAAATAGGTTATTTCTCTTCCTTTCAATATCCCTGCAAAGTTTGCTGCGTTTCTGATCAGTTTCTGAAAAAAAAAGTTAAGCCTAACATCGGTTCAGGGGGACTGCCCCGAAAACCCAAAAAAAAATTTTTTTGAATAAAAATTATTTAAATGAACTGACTAGATAATATTTAAAATAGGTTATTTCTCTTCCTTTCAATATCCCTGCAAAGTTTGCTGCGCTTCTGATCAGTTTCTGAAAAAAAAGTTAAGCCTAACATCGGTTCAGGGGGACTGCCCCGAAAACCCAAAAAAAATTTTTTGGATAAAAATTATTTAAATGAACTGACTAGATAATATTTAAAATAGGTTATTTCTCTTCCTTTCAGTATCCCTGCAAAGTTTGGTGCGCTTCTGATCAGTTTCTGAAAAAAAAGTTAAGCCTAACATCGGTTCAGGGGGACTGCCCGAAAACCCAAAAAAAATTTTTTTTGAATAAAAATTATTTAAATGAACTGACTAGATAATATTTAAAATAGGTTATTTCTCTTCCTTTCAGTATCCTGCAAATTTTGCTGCGCTTCTGATCAGGTTTCTGAAAAAAAAGTTAAGCCTAACATCGGTTCAGGGGGACTGCCCCGAAAACCCAAAAAAAAATTGTTTTGAATAAAAATTATTTAAATGAACTGACTAGATAATATTTAAAATAGGTTATTTCTCTTCCTTTCAATATCCCTGCAAAGTTTGCTGCGCTTCTGATCAGTTTCTGAAAAAAAAGTTAAGCCTAAACTTTTTGGCCTGTTTAAAAAGGAATTAAAATTTTTAAAAAATTTTATTCATCTCCCTTTTCGATAGAAAAAGCATCAGAGTGCCTAAACTAACATTGTAAATAAAATTTGGTGCGTGCAGGGAAACTGCTGAGAACCCTACAAATGCTTATAAATTTTCTTAGAATTTTTTGCCTGGAAGAACACAGTTCTTCACACTTAGCACACCAGCATTATTTTTTTTTTAATTATTTTTTTCATTTTATCACCCAACGTTCTAGACTGTCAGAAGCTCACCAAATTTTTGCAGGGAAACTGCTGAGAACCCTACAAATGCTTATAAATTTTCTTAGAATTTTTGCCTGGAAGAACACAGTTCTTCACACTTAGCACACCAGCATTATTTTTTTTTAATTATTTTTTTCATTTTATCACCCAACGTTCTAGACTGATCAGAAGCTCACCAAATTTTGCAGGGAAACTGCTGAGAACCCTACAAATGCTTATAAATTTTCTTAGAATTTTTTGCCTGGA
>CP049710.1:1854009-1874645 GCA_004148225.2 Heterodera glycines | reverse complement strand
CTAGGCTTAGATCACATGCGATTTTCGGCACTCTGATAATTTTAGCGTTCATAATGGGATGTATAAAGGCGATTGTAGAAGGAATTGGATGCGCTAAAATTGTTTGAGAAGCTTTTTGAGCGTAATTACGATTTTTACTTAGACCATTTTTTCTAGGCTTAGATCACATGCGATTTTCGGCACTCTGATAATTTTAGCGCTCATAATGGGATGTATAAAGGCGATTGTAGAAGGAATTGGAAGCGCTAAAATTGTTTGAGAAGCTTTTTGAGCGTAATTACGATTTTTACTTAGACCATTTTTTCTAGGCTTAGATCACATGCGATTTTCGGCACTCTGATAATTTTAGCGCTCATAATGGGATGTATAAAGGCGATTGTAGAAGGAATTGGAAGCGTTAAAATTGTTTGAGAAGCTTTTTGAGCGTAATTACGATTTTTACTTAGACCATTTTTCTAGGCTTAGATCACATGCGATTTTCGGCACTCTGATAATTTTAGCGCTCATAATGGGATGTATAAAGGCGATTGTAGAAGGAATTGGAAGCGCTAAAATTGTTTGAGAAGCTTTTTGAGCGTAATTACGATTTTTACTTAGACCATTTTTTCTAGGCTTAGATCACATGCGATTTTCGGCACTCTGATAATTTTAGCGCTCATAATGGGATGTATAAAGGCGATTGTAGAAGGAATTGGAAGCGTTAAAATTGTTTGAGAAGCTTTTTGAGCGTAATTACGATTTTTACTTAGACCATTTTTTTCTAGGCTTAGATCACATGCGATTTTCGGCACTCTGATAATTTTAGCGCTCATAATGGGATGTATAAAGGCGATTGTAGAAGGAATTGGAAGCGCTAAAATTGTTTGAGAAGCTTTTTGAGCGTAATTACGATTTTTACTTAGACCATTTTTTTCTAGGCTTAGATCACATGCGATTTTCGGCACTCTGATAATTTTAGCGCTCATAATGGGATGTATAAAGGCGATTGTAGAAGGAATTGGAAGCGTTAAAATTGTTTGAGAAGCTTTTTGAGCGTAATTACGATTTTTACTTGACCATTTTTTTCTAGGCTTAGATCACATGCGATTTTCGGCACTCTGATAATTTTAGCGCTCATAATGGATGTATAAAGGCGATTGTAGAAGGAATTGGATGCGCTAAAATTGTTTGAGAAGCTTTTTGAGCGTAATTACGATTTTTACTTAGACCATTTTTTCTAGGCTTAGATCACATGCGATTTTCGGCACTCTGATAATTTTAGCGCTCATAATGGGATGTATAAAGGCGATTGTAGAAGGAATTGGAAGCGCTAAAATTGTTTGAGAAGCTTTTTGAGCGTAATTACGATTTTTACTTAGACCATTTTTTCTAGGCTTAGATCACATGCGATTTTCGGCACTCTGATAATTTTAGCGCTCATAATGGGATGTATAAAGGCGATTGTAGAAGGAATTGGAAGCGCTAAAATTGTTTGAGAAGCTTTTTGAGCGTAATTACGATTTTTACTTAGACCATTTTTTCTAGGCTTAGATCACATGCGATTTTCGGCACTCTGATAATTTTAGCGCTCATAATGGGATGTATAAAGGCGATTGTAGAAGGAATTGGAAGCGCTAAAATTGTTTGAGAAGCTTTTTGAGCGTAATTACGATTTTTACTTAGACCATTTTTTTCTAGGCTTAGATCACATGCGATTTTCGGCACTCTGATAATTTTAGCGCTCATAATGGGATGTATAAAGGCGATTGTAGAAGGAATTGGAAGCGCTAAAATTGTTTGAGAAGCTTTTTGAGCGTAATTACGATTTTTACTTAGACCATTTTTTTCTAGGCTTAGATCACATGCGATTTTCGGCACTCTGATAATTTTAGCGCTCATAATGGGATGTATAAAGGCGATTGTAGAAGGAATTGGAAGCGTTAAAATTGTTTGAGAAGGCTTTTGAGCGTAATTACGATTTTTACTTACACCATTTTTTGCTAGGCTTAGATCACATGCGATTTTCGGCACTCTGATAATTTTAGCGTTCATAATGGGATGTATAAAGGCGATTGTAGAAGGAATTGGATGCGCTAAAATTGTTTGAGAAGCTTTTTGAGCGTAATTACGATTTTTACTTAGACCATTTTTTCTAGGCTTAGATCACATGCGATTTTCGGCACTCTGATAATTTTAGCGCTCATAATGGGATGTATAAAGGCGATTGTAGAAGGAATTGGAAGCGTTAAAATTGTTTGAGAAGCTTTTTGAGCGTAATTACGATTTTTACTTACACCATTTTTGCTAGGCTTAGATCACATGCGATTTTCGGCACTCTGATAATTTTAGCGTTCATAATGGGATGTATAAAGGCGATTGTAGAAGGAATTGGATGCGCTAAAATTGTTTGAGAAGCTTTTTGAGCGTAATTACGATTTTTACTTAGACCATTTTTTCTAGGCTTAGATCACATGCGATTTTCGGCACTCTGATAATTTTAGCGTTCATAATGGGATGTATAAAGGCGATTGTAGAAGGAATTGGAAGCGCTAAAATTGTTTGAGAAGCTTTTTGAGCGTAATTACGATTTTTACTTAGACCATTTTTTCTAGGCTTAGATCACATGCGATTTTCGGCACTCTGATAATTTTAGCGCTCATAATGGGATGTATAAAGGCGATTGTAGAAGGAATTGGAAGCGTTAAAATTGTTTGAGAAGCTTTTTGAGCGTAATTACGATTTTTACTTACACCATTTTTTGCTAGGCTTAGATCACATGCGATTTTCGGCACTCTGATAATTTTAGCGTTCATAATGGGATGTATAAAGGCGATTGTAGAAGGAATTGGATGCGCTAAAATTGTTTGAGAAGCTTTTTGAGCGTAATTACGATTTTTACTTAGACCATTTTTTCTAGGCTTAGATCACATGCGATTTTCGGCACTCTGATAATTTTAGCGCTCATAATGGGATGTATAAAGGCGATTGTAGAAGGAATTGGAAGCGTTAAAATTGTTTGAGAAGCTTTTTGAGCGTAATTACGATTTTTACTTACACCATTTTTTGCTAGGCTTAGATCACATGCGATTTTCGGCACTCTGATAATTTTAGCGCTCATAATGGGATGTATAAAGGCGATTGTAGAAGGAATTGGAAGCGCTAAAATTGTTTGAGAAGCTTTTTGAGCGTAATTACGATTTTTACTTAGACCATTTTTTCTAGGCTTAGATCACATGCGATTTTCGGCACTCTGATAATTTTAGCGCTCATAATGGGATGTATAAAGGCGATTGTAGAAGGAATTGGAAGCGCTAAAATTGTTTGAGAAGCTTTTTGAGCGTAATTACGATTTTTACTTAGACCATTTTTTTCTAGGCTTAGATCACATGCGATTTTCGGCACTCTGATAATTTTAGCGCTCATAATGGGATGTATAAAGGCGATTGTAGAAGGAATTGGAAGCGCTAAAATTGTTTGAGAAGCTTTTTGAGCGTAATTACGATTTTTACTTAGACCATTTTTTTCTAGGCTTAGATCACATGCGATTTTCGGCACTCTGATAATTTTAGCGCTCATAATGGGATGTATAAAGGCGATTGTAGAAGGAATTGGAAGCGTTAAAATTGTTTGAGAAGCTTTTTGAGCGTAATTACGATTTTTACTTACACCATTTTTTGCTAGGCTTAGATCACATGCGATTTTCGGCACTCTGATAATTTTAGCGTTCATAATGGGATGTATAAAGGCGATTGTAGAAGGAATTGGATGCGCTAAAATTGTTTGAGAAGCTTTTTGAGCGTAATTACGATTTTTACTTAGACCATTTTTTCTAGGCTTAGATCACATGCGATTTTCGGCACTCTGATAATTTTAGCGCTCATAATGGGATGTATAAAGGCGATTGTAGAAGGAATTGGAAGCGTTAAAATTGTTTGAGAAGCTTTTTGAGCGTAATTACGATTTTTACTTACACCATTTTTTGCTAGGCTTAGATCACATGCGATTTTCGGCACTCTGATAATTTTAGCGTTCATAATGGGATGTATAAAGGCGATTGTAGAAGGAATTGGATGCGCTAAAATTGTTTGAGAAGCTTTTTGAGCGTAATTACGATTTTTACTTAGACCATTTTTTCTAGGCTTAGATCACATGCGATTTTCGGCACTCTGATAATTTTAGCGTTCATAATGGGATGTATAAAGGCGATTGTAGAAGGAATTGGAAGCGCTAAAATTGTTTGAGAAGCTTTTTGAGCGTAATTACGATTTTTACTTAGACCATTTTTTCTAGGCTTAGATCACATGCGATTTTCGGCACTCTGATAATTTTAGCGCTCATAATGGGATGTATAAAGGCGATTGTAGAAGGAATTGGAAGCGCTAAAATTGTTTGAGAAGCTTTTTGAGCGTAATTACGATTTTTACTTAGACCATTTTTTTCTAGGCTTAGATCACATGCGATTTTCGGCACTCTGATAATTTTAGCGCTCATAATGGGATGTATAAAGGCGATTGTAGAAGGAATTGGAAGCGTTAAAATTGTTTGAGAAGCTTTTTGAGCGTAATTACGATTTTTACTTGACCATTTTTTTCTAGGCTTAGATCACATGCGATTTTCGGCACTCTGATAATTTTAGCGCTCATAATGGGATGTATAAAGGCGATTGTAGAAGGAATTGGAAGCGCTAAAATTGTTTGAGAAGCTTTTTGAGCGTAATTACGATTTTTACTTAGACCATTTTTTTCTAGGCTTAGATCACATGCGATTTTCGGCACTCTGATAATTTTAGCGCTCATAATGGGATGTATAAAGGCGATTGTAGAAGGAATTGGAAGCGCTAAAATTGTTTGAGAAGCTTTTTGAGCGTAATTACGATTTTTACTTAGACCATTTTTTTCTTTTTCAGAAAATGCTCTGAAACGCACCAAATTTTATTTACATGTTAGTTTAGGCACTCTGATGCTTTTTCTATCAAAAAGGGAGATGAATAAATTTTAAAAAATTTTTAATTCCTTTTTAAACAGGCCAAAAAGTTTAGGCTTGTGTGGTAAGTGTGAAGAACTGTGTTCCTCCAGGCAAAAAATTCTAAGAAAATTTATAAGCATTTGTAGGGTTCTCAGCAGTTTCCCTGCAAAATTTGGTGAGCTTCTGATCAGTCTAGAACGTTGGGTGATAAAATGAAAAAAATAATTAAAAAAAATAATGCTGGTGTGCTAAGTGTGAAGAACTGTGTTCCTCCAGGCAAAAAATTCTAAGAAAATTTATAAGCATTTGTAGGGTTCTCAGCAGTTTCCCTGCAAAATTTGGTGAGCTTCTGATCAGTCTAGAACGTTGGGTGATAAAATGAAAAAAATAATTAAAAAAAATAATGCTGGTGTGCTAAGTGTGAAGAACTGTGTTCCTCCAGGCAAAAAATTCTAAGAAAATTTATAAGCATTTGTAGGGTTCTCAGCAGTTTCCCTGCAAAATTTGGTGAGCTTCTGATCAGTCTAGAACGTTGGGTGATAAAATGAAAAAAATAATTTTCGAAAAATAATACTTGTGTGGTATTAATTCATAAATATTTTTTTCAGAAAATGCTCTTAAACGCAACCAAGTTATTTACAAGTTAAATAAGGCTCTCTGATGCTTTTACTATCAAAAAGGGAGATGAATAAAATTTTTAATTTGCTTTTTAAACATGCCAAAAAGTTTAGGCTTAAATTAAAAAATTTTCTTCGGCTCTAGCTCTTTCAATAAGCAATAAAATCGTACCAAATTTTATAGGCATACTCCCCGGTACAGGACTAACTTAACCTGAAAAAATGACAATTGTAATTGGTTTTAAATTTTTTTAGAAATTCTGAGTTTTTAACTGTTTATTATTTTTTGCAAAATTAATTCATAAACATTTTTTCAGAAAATGCTCTGAAACGCATCAAATTTTATGTACAAGTTAAATAAGGCTCTCTGATGCTTTTACTATCAAAAAGGGAGATGAATAAAATTTTTAATTTGCTTTTTAAACATGCCAAAAAGTTTAGGCTTAAATTAAAAAAATTTTCTTCGGCTCTAGCTCTTTCAATAAGCAATAAAATCGTACCAAATTTTATAGGCATACTCCCCGGTACAGGACTAACTTAACCTGAAAAAATGACAATTGTAATTGATTTTAAATTTTTTTAGAAATTCTGAGTTTTTAACTTTTCAGAAAATGCTCTGAAACGCACCAAATTTTATTTACATGTTAGTTTAGGCACTCTGATGCTTTTTCTATCAAAAAGGGAGATGAATAAATTTTAAAAAATTTTTAATTCCTTTTTAAACAGGCCAAAAAGTTTAGGCTTGTGTGGTAAGTGTGAAGAACTGTGTTCCTCCAGGCAAAAAATTCTAAGAAAATTTATAAGCATTTGTAGGGTTCTCAGCAGTTTCCCTGCAAAATTTGGTGAGCTTCTGATCAGTCTAGAACGTTGGGTGATAAAATGAAAAAAATAATTAAAAAAAATAATGCTGGTGTGCTAAGTGTGAAGAACTGTGTTCCTCCAGGCAAAAAATTCTAAGAAAATTTATAAGCATTTGTAGGGTTCTCAGCAGTTTCCCTGCAAAATTTGGTGAGCCTTTGATCAGTCTAGAACGTTGGGTGATAAAATGAAAAAAATAATTTTAAAAAAATAATGCTGGTGTGCTAAGTGTGAAGAACTGTGTTCTTCAAGGCAAAAAATTCTAAGAAAATTTATAAGCATTTGTAGGGTTCTCAGCAGTTTCCCTGCAAAATTTGGTGAGCTTCCGATCAGTCTAGAATGTTGGGTGATCAAATGAAAAAAATAATTTTCGAAAAATAATACTTGTGTGGTATTAATTCATAAATATTTTTTTCAGAAAATGCTCTGAAACGCACCAAATTTTATTTACATGTTAGTTTAGGCACTCTGATGCTTTTTATATCAAAAAGGGAGATGAATAAAATTTTTAAAAATTTTTAATTCCTTTTTAAACAGGCCAAAAAGTTTAGGCTTAACTTTTTTTCAGAAACTGATCAGAAGCGCACCAAACTTTGCAGGGATACTGAAAGGAAGAGAAATAACCTATTTTAAATATTATCTAGTCAGTTCATTTAAATAATTTTTATCCAAAAAAAATTTTTTTTTGGCTTCTCGGGCCGTCCCCCCTACCGATGCGCTCAGATTTATGGGGAGACCGAATCCTTCGGGATTAGCTTCCCTATAGTCTGTACTTTAATTCTGCGTTGGATTTTTGCTCCCCATAATTGTTTGAGTACCCCAAACGGACACTTGAAAAATCGATTTTTTTGTTTTCGGGGCAGTCCCCCCGAACCGATGCGCCCAGATTTATGGGGAGACCGAATCCTTCGGGATTAGCTTCCCTATAGTCTGTACTTTAATTCTGCGTTGGATTTTTGCTCCCCATAATTGCGTGAGTACCCCAAACGGACACTTGAATAAATCGATTTTTTTATTTCATAAATATTTTTTCAGAAAGTGCTCTAAAGCGCACCAAATTTTATTTACAAGTTAATTTTAGCACTCTGATGCTTTAGTATCAAAAAGGAAGATGGAGAAAAAATTTTTTAAAAATTTTTCCTTATATTTTGGTTATATCGTTTTGCTTTTGGTGGGGTGCTTGGAACAGTGGAATCATGCGCACCCGTCCGATCTGGCAAGTTAAGCAACGATTGCTGACTAGCCAAAAGGTTCGGTGCCGTGATGAAACGAACCAGCACTGCTTACCCCGCGGCACCCGGCACGGTCCCCCGAAGGAATGGATTTAATTAAATTCTCTCCTTCGGGGATTTTTTTCCATTAGGTCGTCCGTTAGCGTTCGATTGCTCTAGTCAATTTTTCAAAATTTTTGTTGAAATATTTGTAGTGCTCTGAAGGGCGTGGGGGGGGGGGGGCGGGGGCCCACCACGAGGCCGCGAAGCGGCCGAGTGAGTACCTTCGGTGCAGGAAAATTATTAAGGAAGAGAGTTCATTATTTATTTATTTTTTGCATAATTAATTCATAAATATTTTTTTCAGAAAATGCTCTGAAACGCACCAAATTTTATTTACATGTTGCTGGTGTGCTAAGTGTGAAGAACTGTGTTCCTCCAGGCAAAAAATTCTAAGAAAATTTATAAGCATTTGTAGGGTTCTCAGCAGTTTCCCTGCAAAATTTGGTGAGCTTCTGATCAGTCTAGAACGTTGGGTGATAAAATGAAAAAAATAATTTTCGAAAAATAATACTTGTGTGGTATTAATTCATAAATATTTTTTTCAGAAAGTGCTCTGAAACGCACCAAATTTTATTTACATGTTAAATAAGGCTCTCTGATGCTTTTACTATCAAAAAGGGAGATGAATAAAATTTTTAATTTGCTTTTTAAACATGCCAAAAAGTTTAGGCTTAAATTAAAAAATTTTCTTCGGCTCTAGCTCTTTCAATAAGCAATAAAATCGTACCAAATTTTATAGGCATACTCCCCGGTACAGGACTAACTTAACCTGAAAAAATGACAATTGTAATTGATTTTAAATTTTTTTAGAAATTCTGAGTTTTTAACTGTTTATTTATTTTTTGCAAAATTAATTCATAATTATTTTTTCAGAAAGTGCTCTTAAACGAACCAAATTTTATTTACATGTTAAATAAGGCTCTCTGATGCTTTTTCTATCAAAAAGGAAGATGAATAAAATTTTTTAAAATTTTTAATTCTTTTTAAACAAGCCAAAAAGTTTAGGCTTGTGTGGTAAGTGTGAAGAACTGTGTTCTTCCAGGCAAAAAATTCTAAGAAAATTTATAAGCATTTGTAGGGTTCTCAGCAGTTTCCCTGCAAAATTTGGTGAGCTTCCGATCAGTCTAGAATGTTGGGTGATCAAATGAAAAAAATAATTTTCGAAAAATAATACTTGTGTGGTATTAATTCATAAATATTTTTTTCAGAAAATGCTCTGAAACGCACCAAATTTTTGATTTAGCAGTAGTACCTATGAATTTAAATTTCCTATGAATTTTTAAAGGTTCACAATTTATTTATTTTTTGCAAAATTAATTCATAATTATTTTTTCAGAAAGTGCTCTTAAACGAACCAAATTTTATTTACATGTTAAATAAGGCTCTCTGATGCTTTTTCTATCAAAAAGGAAGATGAATAAAATTTTTTAAAATTTTTAATTCTTTTTAAACAAGCCAACAAGTTTAGGCTTAACTTTTTAGTGAAAATTAATTTACTCATTTTTCGAGTAGTGCTCAGAAGCGCACCAGGTTTTGCAGGGTAACAGCTGAGAAGAATGCTTATTCATATAATTATTTAACTGTCCCATAATGTTTCTTTAAAAATTCTAGACATTGCAATTTTGCGTACTTTTCCAATTTTTTGCAAAATTAATTCATAATTATTTTTTCAGAAAGTGCTCTGAAACGCACCAAATTTTATGTACAAGTTAAATAAGGCTCTATGATGCTTTTACTATCAAAAAGGGAGATGAATAAAATTTTTAATTTGCTTTTTAAACATGCCAAAAAGTTTAGGCTTGTGTGGTAAGTGTGAAGAACTGTGTTCCTCCAGGCAAAAAATTCTAAGAAAATTTATAAGCATTTGTAGGGTTCTCAGCAGTTTCCCTGCAAAATTTGGTGAGCTTTTGATCAGTCTAGAACGTTGGGTGATAAAATGAAAAAAATAATTTAAAAAAAATAATGCTGGTGTGCTAAGTGTGAAGAACTGTGTTCTTCAAGGCAAAAAATTCTAAGAAAATTTATAAGCATTTGTAGGGTTCTCAGCAGTTTCCCTGCAAAATTTGGTGAGCTTCCGATCAGTCTAGAATGTTGGGTGATCAAATGAAAAAAATAATTTTCGAAAAATAATACTTGTGTGGTATTAATTCATAAATATTTTTTTCAGAAAATGCTCTGAAACGCACCAAATTTTATTTACATGTTAGTTTAGGCACTCTGATGCTTTTTATATCAAAAAGGGAGATGAATAAAATTTTTAAAAATTTTTAATTCCTTTTTAAACAGGCCAAAAAGTTTAGGCTTAACTTTTTTTTCAGAAACTGATCAGAAGCGCACCAAACTTTGCAGGGATACTGAAAGGAAGAGAAATAACCTATTTTAAATATTATCTAGTCAGTTCATTTAAATAATTTTTATCCAAAAAAAATTTTTTTTTGGCTTCTCGGGCCGTCCCCCCTACCGATGCGCTCAGATTTATGGGGAGACCGAATCCTTCGGGATTAGCTTCCCTATAGTCTGTACTTTAATTCTGCGTTGGATTTTTTCCCCATAATTGCGTGAGTACCCCAAACGGACACTTGAATAAATCGATTTTTTTATTTCATAAATATTTTTTCAGAAAGTGCTCTAAAGCGCACCAAATTTTATTTACAAGTTAATTTTAGCACTCTGATGCTTTAGTATCAAAAAGGAAGATGGAGAAAAAATTTTTTTAAAATTTTTCCTTATATTTTGGTTATATCGTTTTGCTTTTGGTGGGGTGCTTGGAACAGTGGAATCATGCGCACCCGTCCGATCTGGCAAGTTAAGCAACGATTGCTGACTAGCCAAAAGGTTCGGTGCCGTGATGAAACGAACCAGCACTGCTTACCCGCGGCACCCGGCACGGTCCCCGAAGGAATGGATTTAATTAAATTCTCTCCTTCGGGATTTTTTTCCATTAGGTCGTCCGTTAGCGTTCGATTGCTCTAGTCAATTTTTCAAAATTTTTGTTTGAAATATTTGTAGTGCTCTGAAGGGCGTGGGGGGGGGGGGGCGGGGGCCCACCACGAGGCCGCGAAGCGGCCGAGTGAGTACCTTCGGTGCAGGAAAATTATTAAGGAAGAGAGTTCATTATTTATTTATTTTTTGCATAATTAATTCATAAATATTTTTTTCAGAAAATGCTCTGAAACGCACCAAATTTTATTTACATGTTAGTTTAGGCACTCTGATGCTTTTTCTATCAAAAAGGGAGATGAATAAATTTTAAAAAATTTTAATTCCTTTTTAAACAGGCCAAAAAGTTTAGGCTTGTGTGGTAAGTGTGAAGAACTGTGTTCCTCCAGGCAAAAAATTCTAAGAAAATTTATAAGCATTTGTAGGGTTCTCAGCAGTTTCCCTGCAAAATTTGGTGAGCTTCTGATCAGTCTAGAACGTTGGGTGATAAAATGAAAAAAAATAATTAAAAAAAAAATAATGCTGGTGTGCTAAGTGTGAAGAACTGTGTTCCTCCAGGCAAAAAATTCTAAGAAAATTTATAAGCATTTGTAGGGTTCTCAGCAGTTTCCCTGCAAAATTGGTGAGCTTCTGATCAGTCTAGAACGTTGGGTGATAAAATGAAAAAAATAATTTTAGAAAAATAATACTTGTGTGGTATTAATTCATAAATATTTTTTTTCAGAAAGTGCTCTGAAACGCACCAAATTTTATTTACATGTTAAATAAGGCTCTCTGATGCTTTTACTATCAAAAAGGGAGATGAATAAATTTTAATTTGCTTTTTAAACATGCCAAAAAGTTTAGGCTTAAATTAAAAAATTTTCTTCGGCTCTAGCTCTTTCAATAAGCAATAAAATCGTACCAAATTTTATAGGCATACTCCCCGGTACAGGACTAACTTAACCTGAAAAAATGACAATTGTAATTGATTTTAAATTTTTTAGAAATTCTGAGTTTTTAACTGTTTATTTATTTTTTGCAAAATTAATTCATAATTATTTTTTCAGAAAGTGCTCTTAAACGAACCAAATTTTATTTACATGTTAAATAAGGCTCTCTGATGCTTTTTCTATCAAAAAGGAAGATGAATAAAATTTTTTAAAATTTTTAATTCTTTTTAAACAAGCCAAAAAGTTTAGGCTTAACTTTTTAGTGAAAATTAATTTACTCATTTTTCGAGTAGTGCTCAGAAGCGCACCAGGTTTTGCAGGGTAACAGCTGAGAAGAATGCTTATTCATATAATTATTTAACTGTCCCATAATGTTTCTTTAAAAATTCTAGACATTGCAATTTTGCGTACTTTTCCAATTTTTTGCAAAATTAATTCATAATTATTTTTTCAGAAAGTGCTCTGAAACGCACCAAATTTTATGTACAAGTTAAATAAGGCTCTCTGATGCTTTTACTATCAAAAAGGGAGATGAATAAAATTTTTAATTTGCTTTTTAAACATGCCCAAAAAGTTTAGGCTTGTGTGGTAAGTGTGAAGAACTGTGTTCTTCCAGGCAAAAAATTCTAAGAAAATTTATAAGCATTTGTAGGGTTCTCAGCAGTTTCCCTGCAAAATTTGGTGAGCTTCCGATCAGTCTAGAATGTTGGGTGATCAAAAAAAAAATAATTTTCGAAAAATAATACTTGTGTGGTATTAATTCATAAATATTTTTTTCAGAAAATGCTCTGAAACGCACCAAATTTTGATTTAGGCAGTAGTACCTATGAATTTAAATTTCCTATAATTTTTAAAGGTTCACAATTTATTTATTTTTTGCAAAATTAATTCATAATTATTTTTTCAGAAAGTGCTCTTAAACGAACCAAATTTTATTTACATGTTAAATAAGGCTCTCTGATGCTTTTTCTATCAAAAAGGAAGATGAATAAAATTTTTTAAAATTTTTAATTCTTTTTAAACAAGCCAAAAAGTTTAGGCTTAACTTTTTAGTGAAAATTAATTTACTCATTTTTCGAGTAGTGCTCAGAAGCGCACCAGGTTTTGCAGGGTAACAGCTGAGAAGAATGCTTATTCATATAATTATTTAACTGTCCCATAATGTTTCTTTAAAAATTCTAGACATTGCAATTTTGCGTACTTTTCCAATTTTTTGCAAAATTAATTCATAATTATTTTTTCAGAAAGTGCTCTGAAACGCACCAAATTTTATGTACAAGTTAAATAAGGCTCTCTGATGCTTTTACTATCAAAAAGGGAGATGAATAAAATTTTTAATTTGCTTTTTAAACATGCCAAAAAGTTTAGGCTTGTGTGGTAAGTGTGAAGAACTGTGTTCCTCCAGGCAAAAAATTCTAAGAAAATTTATAAGCATTTGTAGGGTTCTCAGCAGTTTCCCTGCAAAATTTGGTGAGCTTTTGATCAGTCTAGAACGTTGGGTGATAAAATGAAAAAAATAATTTTAAAAAAATAATGCTGGTGTGCTAAGTGTGAAGAACTGTGTTCTTCAAGGCAAAAAATTCTAAGAAAATTTATAAGCATTTGTAGGGTTCTCAGCAGTTTCCCTGCAAAATTTGGTGAGCTTCCGATCAGTCTAGAATGTTGGGTGATCAAATGAAAAAAATAATTTTCGAAAAATAATACTTGTGTGGTATTAATTCATAAATATTTTTTTCAGAAAATGCTCTGAAACGCACCAAATTTTATTTACATGTTAGTTTAGGCACTCTGATGCTTTTTATATCAAAAAGGGAGATGAATAAAATTTTTAAAAATTTTTAATTCCTTTTTAAACAGGCCAAAAAGTTTAGGCTTAACTTTTTTTTCAGAAACTGATCAGAAGCGCACCAAACTTTGCAGGGATACTGAAAGGAAGAGAAATAACCTATTTTAAATATTATCTAGTCAGTTCATTTAAATAATTTTTATCCAAAAAAAATTTTTTTTTGGCTTCTCGGGCCGTCCCCCCTACCGATGCGCTCAGATTTATGGGGAGACCGAATCCTTCGGGAATAGCTTCCCTATAGCCTGTACTTTAATTCTGCGTTGGATTTTTGCTCCCCATAATTGTTTGAGTACCCCAAACGGACACTTGAAAAATCGATTTTTTTGTTTTCGGGGCAGTCCCCCCGAACCGATGCGCCCAGATTTATGGGGAGACCGAATCCTTCGGGATTAGCTTCCCTATAGTCTGTACTTTAATTCTGCGTTGGATTTTTGCTCCCCATAATTGCGTGAGTACCCCAAACGGACACTTGAATAAATCGATTTTTTTATTTCATAAATATTTTTTCAGAAAGTGCTCTAAAGCGCACCAAATTTTATTTACAAGTTAATTTTAGCACTCTGATGCTTTAGTATCAAAAAGGAAGATGGAGAAAAAATTTTTTTAAAATTTTTCCTTATATTTTGGTTATATCGTTTTGCTTTTGGTGGGGTGCTTGGAACAGTGGAATCATGCGCACCCGTCCGATCTGGCAAGTTAAGCAACGATTGCTGACTAGCCAAAAGGTTCGGTGCCGTGATGAAACGAACCAGCACTGCTTACCCCGCGGCACCCGGCACGGTCCCCCGAAGGAATGGATTTAATTAAATTCTCTCCTTCGGGGATTTTTTTCCATTAGGTCGTCCGTTAGCGTTCGATTGCTCTAGTCAATTTTTCAAAATTTTTGTTGAAATATTTGTAGTGCTCTGAAGGGCGTGGGGGGGGGGGGGGGGGCGGGGGCCCACCACGAGGCCGCGAAGCGGCCGAGTGAGTACCTTCGGTGCAGGAAAATTATTAAGGAAGAGAGTTCATTATTTATTTATTTTTTGCATAATTAATTCATAAATATTTTTTTCAGAAAATGCTCTGAAACGCACCAAATTTTATTTACATGTTAGTTTAGGCACTCTGATGCTTTTTCTATCAAAAAGGGAGATGAATAAATTTTAAAAAATTTTTAATTCCTTTTTAAACAGGCCAAAAAGTTTAGGCTTGTGTGGTAAGTGTGAAGAACTGTGTTCCTCCAGGCAAAAAATTCTAAGAAAATTTATAAGCATTTGTAGGGTTCTCAGCAGTTTCCCTGCAAAATTTGGTGAGCTTCTGATCAGTCTAGAACGTTGGGTGATAAAATGAAAAAAATAATTAAAAAAAAATAATGCTGGTGTGCTAAGTGTGAAGAACTGTGTTCCTCCAGGCAAAAAATTCTAAGAAAATTTATAAGCATTTGTAGGGTTCTCAGCAGTTTCCCTGCAAAATTTGGTGAGCTTCTGATCAGTCTAGAACGTTGGGTGATAAAATGAAAAAAATAATTTTCGAAAAATAATACTTGTGTGGTATTAATTCATAAATATTTTTTTCAGAAAGTGCTCTGAAACGCACCAAATTTTATTTACATGTTAAATAAGGCTCTCTGATGCTTTTACTATCAAAAAGGGAGATGAATAAAATTTTTAATTTGCTTTTTAAACATGCCAAAAAGTTTAGGCTTAAATTAAAAAATTTTCTTCGGCTCTAGCTCTTTCAATAAGCAATAAAATCGTACCAAATTTTATAGGCATACTCCCCGGTACAGGACTAACTTAACCTGAAAAAATGACAATTGTAATTGATTTTAAATTTTTTTAGAAATTCTGAGTTTTTAACTGTTTATTTATTTTTTGCAAAATTAATTCATAATTATTTTTTCAGAAAGTGCTATTAAACGAACCAAATTTTATTTACATGTTAAATAAGGCTCTCTGATGCTTTTTCTATCAAAAAGGAAGATGAATAAAATTTTTTAAAATTTTTAATTCTTTTTAAACAAGCCAAAAAGTTTAGGCTTAACTTTTTAGTGAAAATTAATTTACTCATTTTTCGAGTAGTGCTCAGAAGCGCACCAGGTTTTGCAGGGTAACAGCTGAGAAGAATGCTTATTCATATAATTATTTAACTGTCCCATAATGTTTCTTTAAAAATTCTAGACATTGCAATTTTGCGTACTTTTCCAATTTTTTGCAAAATTAATTCATAATTATTTTTTCAGAAAGTGCTCTGAAACGCACCAAATTTTATGTACAAGTTAAATAAGGCTCTCTGATGCTTTTACTATCAAAAAGGGAGATGAATAAAATTTTTAATTTGCTTTTTAAACATGCCAAAAAGTTTAGGCTTGTGTGGTAAGTGTGAAGAACTGTGTTCCTCCAGGCAAAAAATTCTAAGAAAATTTATAAGCATTTGTAGGGTTCTCAGCAGTTTCCCTGCAAAATTTGGTGAGCCTTTGATCAGTCTAGAACGTTGGGTGATAAAATGAAAAAAATAATTTTAAAAAAATAATGCTGGTGTGCTAAGTGTGAAGAACTGTGTTCTTCAAGGCAAAAAATTCTAAGAAAATTTATAAGCATTTGTAGGGTTCTCAGCAGTTTCCCTGCAAAATTTGGTGAGCTTCCGATCAGTCTAGAATGTTGGGTGATCAAATGAAAAAAATAATTTTCGAAAAATAATACTTGTGTGGTATTAATTCATAAATATTTTTTTCAGAAAATGCTCTGAAACGCACCAAATTTTATTTACATGTTAGTTTAGGCACTCTGATGCTTTTTATATCAAAAAGGGAGATGAATAAAATTTTTAAAAATTTTTAATTCCTTTTTAAACAGGCCAAAAAGTTTAGGCTTAACTTTTTTTTCAGAAACTGATCAGAAGCGCACCAAACTTTGCAGGGATACTGAAAGGAAGAGAAATAACCTATTTTAAATATTATCTAGTCAGTTCATTTAAATAATTTTTATCCAAAAAAATTTTTTTTTGGCTTCTCGGGCCGTCCCCCCTACCGATGCGCTCAGATTTATGGGGAGACCGAATCCTTCGGGAATAGCTTCCCTATAGCCTGTACTTTAATTCTGCGTTGGATTTTTGCTCCCCATAATTGTTTGAGTACCCCAAACGGACACTTGAAAAATCGATTTTTTTGTTTTCGGGGCAGTCCCCCCGAACCGATGCGCCCAGATTTATGGGGAGATCGAATCCTTCGGGATTAGCTTCCCTATAGTCTGTACTTTAATTCTGCGTTGGATTTTTGCTCCCCATAATTGCGTGAGTACCCCAAACGGACACTTGAATAAATCGATTTTTTTATTTCATAAATATTTTTTCAGAAAGTGCTCTAAAGCGCACCAAATTTTATTTACAAGTTAATTTTAGCACTCTGATGCTTTAGTATCAAAAAGGAAGATGGAGAAAAAATTTTTTTAAAATTTTTCCTTATATTTTGGTTATATCGTTTTGCTTTTGGTGGGGTGCTTGGAACAGTGGAATCATGCGCACCCGTCCGATCTGGCAAGTTAAGCAACGATTGCTGACTAGCCAAAAGGTTCGGTGCCGTGATGAAACGAACCAGCACTGCTTACCCCGCGGCACCCGGCACGGTCCCCGAAGGAATGGATTTAATTAAATTCTCTCCTTCGAGGATTTTTTTCCATTAGGTCGTCCGTTAGCGTTCGATTGCTCTAGTCAATTTTTCAAAATTTTGTTGAAATATTTGTAGTGCTCTGAAGGGCGTGGGGGGGGGGGCGGGGCCCACCACGAGGCCGCGAAGCGGCCGAGTGAGTACCTTCGGTGCAGGAAAATTATTAAGGAAGAGAGTTCATTATTTATTTATTTTTTGCATAATTAATTCATAAATATTTTTTTCAGAAAATGCTCTGAAACGCACCAAATTTTATTTACATGTTAGTTTAGGCACTCTGATGCTTTTTCTATCAAAAAGGGAGATGAATAAATTTTAAAAAATTTTTAATTCCTTTTTAAACAGGCCAAAAAGTTTAGGCTTGTGTGGTAAGTGTGAAGAACTGTGTTCCTCCAGGCAAAAAATTCTAAGAAAATTTATAAGCATTTGTAGGGTTCTCAGCAGTTTCCCTGCAAAATTTGGTGAGCTTCTGATCAGTCTAGAACGTTGGGTGATAAAATGAAAAAAATAATTAAAAAAAATAATGCTGGTGTGGTAAGTGTGAAGAACTGTGTTCCTCCAGGCAAAAAATTCTAAGAAAATTTATAAGCATTTGTAGGGTTCTCAGCAGTTTCCCTGCAAAATTTGGTGAGCCTTTGATCAGTCTAGAACGTTGGGTGATAAAATGAAAAAAATAATTTTAAAAAAATAATGCTGGTGTGCTAAGTGTGAAGAACTGTGTTCTTCAAGGCAAAAAATTCTAAGAAAATTTATAAGCATTTGTAGGGTTCTCAGCAGTTTCCCTGCAAAATTTGGTGAGCTTCCGATCAGTCTAGAATGTTGGGTGATCAAATGAAAAAAATAATTTTCGAAAAATAATACTTGTGTGGTATTAATTCATAAATATTTTTTTCAGAAAATGCTCTGAAACGCACCAAATTTTATTTACATGTTAGTTTAGGCACTCTGATGCTTTTTATATCAAAAAGGGAGATGAATAAAATTTTTAAAAATTTTTAATTCCTTTTTAAACAGGCCAAAAAGTTTAGGCTTAACTTTTTTTTCAGAAACTGATCAGAAGCGCACCAAACTTTGCAGGGATACTGAAAGGAAGAGAAATAACCTATTTTAAATATTATCTAGTCAGTTCATTTAAATAATTTTTATCCAAAAAAATTTTTTTTTGGCTTCTCGGGCCGTCCCCCCTACCGATGCGCTCAGATTTATGGGGAGACCGAATCCTTCGGGAATAGCTTCCCTATAGCCTGTACTTTAATTCTGCGTTGGATTTTTGCTCCCCATAATTGTTTGAGTACCCCAAACGGACACTTGAAAAATCGATTTTTTTGTTTTCGGGGCAGTCCCCCCGAACCGATGCGCCCAGATTTATGGGGAGACCGAATCCTTCGGGAATAGCTTCCCTATAGCCTGTACTTTAATTCTGCGTTGGATTTTTGCTCCCCATAATTGTTTGAGTACCCCAAACGGACACTTGAATAAATCGATTTTTTTATTTCATAAATATTTTTTCAGAAAGTGCTCTAAAGCGCACCAAATTTTATTTACAAGTTAATTTTAGCACTCTGATGCTTTAGTATCAAAAAGGAAGATGGAGAAAAATTTTTTTAAAAATTTTTCCTTATATTTTGGTTATATCGTTTTGCTTTTGGTGGGGTGCTTGGAACAGTGGAATCATGCGCACCCGTCCGATCTGGCAAGTTAAGCAACGATTGCTGACTAGCCAAAAGGTTCGGTGCCGTGATGAAACGAACCAGCACTGCTTACCCCGCGGCACCCGGCACGGTCCCCCGAAGGAATGGATTTAATTAAATTCTCTCCTTCGGGGATTTTTTTCCATTAGGTCGTCCGTTAGCGTTCGATTGCTCTAGTCAATTTTTCAAAATTTTTGTTGAAATATTTGTAGTGCTCTGAAGGGCGTGGGGGGGGGGCGGGGGCCCACCACGAGGCCGCGAAGCGGCCGAGTGAGTACCTTCGGTGCAGGAAAATTATTAAGGAAGAGAGTTCATTATTTATTTATTTTTTGCATAATTAATTCATAAATATTTTTTTCAGAAAATGCTCTGAAACGCACCAAATTTTATTTACATGTTAGTTTAGGCACTCTGATGCTTTTTCTATCAAAAAGGGAGATGAATAAATTTTAAAAAATTTTTAATTCCTTTTTAAACAGGCCAAAAAGTTTAGGCTTGTGTGGTAAGTGTGAAGAACTGTGTTCCTCCAGGCAAAAAATTCTAAGAAAATTTATAAGCATTTGTAGGGTTCTCAGCAGTTTCCCTGCAAAATTTGGTGAGCTTTTGATCAGTCTAGAACGTTGGGTGATAAAATGAAAAAAATAATTTAAAAAAAATAATGCTGGTGTGCTAAGTGTGAAGAACTGTGTTCTTCAAGGCAAAAAATTCTAAGAAAATTTATAAGCATTTGTAGGGTTCTCAGCAGTTTCCCTGCAAAATTTGGTGAGCTTCTGATCAGTCTAGAACGTTGGGTGATAAAATGAAAAAAATAATTTTCGAAAAATAATACTTGTGTGGTATTAATTCATAAATATTTTTTTCAGAAAATGCTCTTAAACGCAACCAAGTTATTTACAAGTTAAATAAGGCTCTCTGATGCTTTTACTATCAAAAAGGGAGATGAATAAAATTTTTAATTTGCTTTTTAAACATGCCAAAAAGTTTAGGCTTAAATTAAAAAATTTTCTTCGGCTCTAGCTCTTTCAATAAGCAATAAAATCGTACCAAATTTTATAGGCATACTCCCCGGTACAGGACTAACTTAACCTGAAAAAATGACAATTGTAATTGGTTTTAAATTTTTTTAGAAATTCTGAGTTTTTAACTGTTTATTATTTTTTGCAAAATTAATTCATAAACATTTTTTCAGAAAATGCTCTGAAATGCATCAAATTTTATGTACAAGTTAAATAAGGCTCTCTGATGCTTTTACTATCAAAAAGGGAGATGAATAAAATTTTTAATTTGCTTTTTAAACATGCCAAAAAGTTTAGGCTTAAATTAAAAAAATTTTCTTCGGCTCTAGCTCTTTCAATAAGCAATAAAATCGTACCAAATTTTATAGGCATACTCCCCGGTACAGGACTAACTTAACCTGAAAAAATGACAATTGTAATTGATTTTAAATTTTTTTAGAAATTCTGAGTTTTTAACTGTTTATTTATTTTTTGAAAAATTAATTCATAAATATTTTTTCAGAAAGTGCTCTGAAACGCACCAAATTTTATGTACAAGTTAAATAAGGCTCTCTGATGCTTTTACTATCAAAAAGGGAGATGAATAAAATTTTTAATTGCTTTTTAAACATGCAAAAAAGTTTAGTCCTTCGGGGATTTTTTTCCATTAGGTCGTCCGTTAGCGTTCGATTGCTCTAGTCAATTTTTCAAAATTTTTGTTGAAATATTTGTCGTGCTCTGAAGGGCGGGGGGGGGCGGGGCCGAAGGCCCCGCGGGGGGGGGGCCGAAGGCCCACCACGAGGCCGCGAAGCGGCCGAGTCAGTACCTTGGTTGCAAGAAAAAAACAGGCCAAAAAATTTAGGCTTAACTTTTTAGTGAAAATTCAATCACTC
>CP049710.1:1821478-1841925 GCA_004148225.2 Heterodera glycines | reverse complement strand
ATTTTTTCAAGTGTCCGTTTGGGGTACTCAAACATTTATGGGGAGCAAAAATCCAACGCAGAATTAAAGTACAGACTATAGGGAAGCTATTCCCGAAGGATTCGGTCTCCCCACAAGTATTATTTTTCGAAAATTATTTTTTTCATTTGATCACCCAACATTCTAGACTGATCGGAAGCTCACCAAATTTTGCAGGGAAACTGCTGAGAACCCTACAAATGCTTATAAATTTTCTTAGAATTTTTTGCCTGGAAGAACACAGTTCTTCACACTTAGCACACCAGCATTATTTTTTTTAAATTATTTTTTTTCATTTTATCACCCAACGTTCTAGACTGATCAGAAGCTCACCAAATTTTGCAGGGAAACTGCTGAGAACCCTACAAATGCTTATAAATTTTCTTAGAATTTTTTGCCTGGAGGAACACAGTTCTTCACACTTACCACACAAGCCTAAACTTTTTGGCCTGTTTAAAAAGGAATTAAAAATTTTTTAAAATTTATTCATCTCCCTTTTTGATAGAAAAAGCATCAGAGTGCCTAAACTAACATGTAAATAAAATTTGGTGCGTTTCAGAGCATTTTCTGAAAAAAATATTTATGAATTAATACCACACAAGTATTATTTTTCGAAAATTATTTTTTTCATTTGATCACCCAACATTCTAGACTGATCGGAAGCTCACCAAATTTTGCAGGGAAACTGCTGAGAACCCTACAAATGCTTATAAATTTTCTTAGAATTTTTTGCCTGGAGGAACACAGTTCTTCACACTTACCACACAAGCCTAAACTTTTTGGCCTGTTTAAAAAGGAATTAAAAATTTTTTAAAATTTATTCATCTCCCTTTTTGATAGAAAAAGCATCAGAATGCCTAAACTAACATGTAAATAAAATTTGGTGCGTTTCAGAGCATTTTCTGAAAAAAATATTTATGAATTAATTATGCAAAAAATAAATAAATAATGAACTCTCTTCCTTAATAATTTTCCTGCACCGAAGGTACTCACTCGGCCGCTTCGCGGCCTCGTGGTGGGCCCCGCCCCCCCCCCCCCCACGCCCTTCAGAGCACTACAAATATTTCAACAAAAATTTTGAAAAATTGACTAGAGCAATCGAACGCTAACGGACGACCTAATGGAAAAAAATTCCCCGAAGGAGAGAATTTAATTAAATCCATTCCTTCGGGGGACCGTGCCGGGTGCCGCGGGGTAAGCAGTGCTGGTTCGTTTCATCACGGCACCGAACCTTTTGGCTAGTCAGCAATCGTTGCTTAACTTGCCAGATCGGACGGGTGCGCATGATTCCACTGTTCCAAGCACCCCACCAAAAGCAAAACGATATAACCAAAATATAAGGAAAAATTTTTTAAAAAATTTTTCTCCATCTTCCTTTTTGATACTAAAGCATCAGAGTGCTAAAATTAACTTGTAAATAAAATTTGGTGCGCTTTAGAGCACTTTCTGAAAAAATATTTATGAAATAAAAAAATCGATTTATTCAAGTGTCCGTTTGGGGTACTCACGCAATTATGGGGAGCAAAAATCCAACGCAGAATTAAAGTACAGACTATAGGGAAGCTAATCCCGAAGGATTCGGTCTCCCCATAAATCTGGGCGCATCGGTTCGGGGGGACTGCCCCGAAAACAAAAAAATCGATTTTTCAAGTGTCCGTTTGGGGTACTCAAACAATTATGGGGAGCAAAAATCCAACGCAGAATTAAAGTACAGGCAATAGGGAAGCTATTCCCGAAGGATTCGGTCTCCCCATAAATCTGAGCGCATCGGTAGGGGGACGGCCCGAGAAGCCAAAAAAAAAATTTTTTTGGATAAAAATTATTTAAATGAACTGACTAGATAATATTTAAAATAGGTTATTTCTCTTCCTTTCAGTATCCCTGCAAAGTTTGGTGCGCTTCTGATCAGTTTCTGAAAAAAAAAGGTTAAGCCTAAACTTTTTGGCCTGTTTAAAAAGGAATTAAAAATTTTTTAAAAATTTTATTCATCTCCCTTTTTGATAGAAAAAGCATCAGAGTGCCTAAACTAACATGTAAATAAAATTTGGCGCGTTTCAGAGCATTTTCTGAAAAAAATATTTTATGAATTAATTATGCAAAAAACAAATAAATAATGAACTCTCTTCCTTAATAATTTTCCTGCACCGAAGGTACTCACTCGGCCGCTTCGCGGCCTCGTGGTGGGCCTTCGCCCCCCCCCGCGGGGGCCTTCGGCCCCCGCCCCCCCCCGCCCTTCAAAATTTTGAAAAAAAATAAAATAATAGGAGACTCAGAATTTTGAAAATTTTTTATAAAAACTGATGACAAGCTAATGTGATAAAACAGGTTAATTCTTTTCCTTTCAGTATCCCTGCAAAGTTTGGTGCGCTTTGATCAGTTTCTGAAAAAAAGTTAAGCCTAAACTTTTTGGCCTGTTTAAAAAGGAATTAAAAATTTTTAAAAATTTATTCATCTCCCTTTTGATAGAAAAAGCATCAGAGTGCCCTAACATGTAAATAAAATTTGGTGCGTTTTAGAACCCTTTCTGAAAAAAAATATTTATGAATTAATTATGCAAAAAACAAATAAATAATGAACTCTCTTCCTTAATAATTTTCCTGCACCGAAGGTACTCACTCGGCCGCTTCGCGGCCTCGTGGTGGGCCTTCCCCCCCGCCCCCCCGCGGGGGCCTTCGGCCCCCGCCCCCCCCCCCCGCCCTTCAGAGCACGACAAATATTTCAAGAAAAATTTTTAAAAAATTGACTAGAGCAATCGAACGCTAACGGACGACCTAATGGAAAAAAATCCCGAAGGAGAGAATTTAATTAAATCCATTCCTTCGGGGGACCGTGCCGCGGTGCCGCGGGGTAAGCAGTGCTGGTTCGTTTCATCACGGCACCGAACCTTTTGGCTAGTCAGCAATCGTTGCTTAACTTGCCAGATCGGACGGGTGCGCATGATTCCACTGTTCCAAGCACCCCACCAAAAGCAAAAACGATATAACCAAAATATAAGGAAAAATTTTTTAAAAAATTTTTTTCTCCATCTTCCTTTTTGATACTAAAGCATCAGAGTGCTAAAATTAACTTGTAAATAAAATTTGGTGCGCTTTAGAGCACTTTCTGAAAAATATTTATGAAATTAAAAAATCGATTTATTCAAGTGTCCGTTTGGGGTACTCAAACAATTATGGGGAGGGAGCAAAAATCCAACGCAGAATTAAAGTACAGGCTATAGGGAAGCTATTCCCGAAGGATTCGGTCTCCCCATAAATCTGGGCGCATCGGTTCAGGGTGACTGCCCCGAAAACCCAAAAAAAAATTTTTTGGATAAAAATTATTTAAATGAACTGACTAGATAATATTTAAAATAGGTTATTTCTCTTCCTTTCAGTATCCCTGCAAAGGTTTTGGTGCGCTTCTGATCAGTTTCTGAAAAAAAAGTTAAGCCTAAACTTTTTGGCCTGTTTAAAAAGGAATTAAAAATTTTTAAAAATTTTATTCATCTCCCTTTTTGATAGAAAAAGCATCAGAGTGCCTAAACTAACATGTAAATAAAATTTGGTGCGTTTCAGAACCCTTTCTGAAAAAATATTTAAGAATTAATTTTGCAAAAAATAAATAAAAACGAAAGACTCAGATTTTCGAAAATTTTTTTGAGCCAGCTAGCTCGGCGCTCATTTCAGTGTAAGTTAGTCCTTTACCGGGGAGTATCCCTGCAAAGTTTGGTACGCTTCTGCTCAATTAGCAAAAAATATGAGTGATCGAATTTTCACTAAAAAAGTTAAGCCTACATTTTTTGGCATATTTAAAAAGCAATTAAAAAATTTTTAAAATTTAATAATTTTCCTGCACCGAAGGTACTCACTCGGCCTCTTCGCGGCCTCGTGGTGGGCCTTCCCCCCCCCCCCCCCGCGGGGGCCTTCGGCCCCCGCCCCCCCCCCGCCCTTCAAAATTTTGAAAAAAAAATAAAATAATAGGAGACTCAGAATTTTGAAAATTTTTTATAAAAACTGATGACAAGCTAATGTGATAAAACAGGTTAATTCTTTTCCTTTCAGTATCCCTGCAAAGTTTGGGGCGCTTCTGATAAGTTTCTGAAAAAAAAGTTAAGCCTAAACTTTTTGGCCTGTTTAAAAAGGAATTAAAAATTTTTTAAAAATTATTCATCTCCCTTTTTGATAGAAAAAGCATCAGAGTGCCTAAACTAGCATGTAAATAAAATTTGGTGCGTTTCAGAGCATTTTCTGAAAAAAATATTTATGAATTAATTATGCAAAAATAAATAAATAATGAACTCTCTTCCTTAATAATTTTCCTGCACCGAAGGTACTCACTCGGCCGCTTCGCGGCCTCGTGGTGGGCCCCCGCCCCCCCCACGCCCTTCAGAGCACTACAAATATTTCAACAAAAATTTTGAAAAATTGACTAGAGCAATCGAATCCTAACGGACGACCTAATGGAAAAAAATCCCCGAAGGAGAGAATTTAATTAAATCCATTCCTTCGGGGGACGTGCCGGGTGCCGCGGGGTAAGCAGTGCTGGTTCGTTTCATCACGGCACCGAACCTTTTGGCTAGTCAGCAATCGTTGCTTAACTTGCCAGATCGGACGGGTGCGCATGATTCCACTGTTCCAAGCACCCCACCAAAAGCAAAACGATATAACCAAAATATAAGGAAAAATTTTTAAAAAAATTTTTCTCCATCTTCCTTTTTGATACTAAAGCATCAGAGTGCTAAAATTAACTTGTAAATAAAATTTGGTGCGCTTTAGAGCACTTTCTGAAAAAATATTTATGAAATAAAAAAATCGATTTATTCAAGTGTCCGTTTGGGGTACTCAAACAATTATGGGGAGCAAAAATCCAACGCAGAATTAAAGTACAGGCTATAGGGAAGCTATTCCCGAAGGATTCGGTCTCCCCATAAATCTGGGCGCATCGGTTCGGGGGGACTGCCCCGAAAACAAAAAAATCGATTTTTTCAAGTGTCCGTTTGGGGTACTCAAACAATTATGGGAGCAAAAATCCAACGCAGAATTAAAGTACAGGCTATAGGGAAGCTATTCCGGAAGGATTCGGTCTCCCCATAAATCTGGGCGCATCGGTTCGGGGGGACTGCCCCGAAAACCCAAAAAAAAATTTTTGGATAAAAATTATTTAAATGAACTGACTAGATAATATTTAAAATAGGTTATTTCTTTTCCTTTCAGTATCCCTGCAAAGTTTGGGGCGCTTCTGATAAGTTTCTGAAAAAAAAGTTAAGCCTAAACTTTTTGGCCTGTTTAAAAAGGAATTAAAAATTTTTAAAAATTTATTCATCTCCCTTTTTGATAGAAAAAGCATCAGAGTGCCTAAACTAACATGTAAATAAAATTTGGTGCGTTTCAGAACCCTTTCTGAAAAAAATATTTATGAATTAATTATGCAAAAAACAAATAAATAATGAACTCTCTTCCTTAATAATTTTCCTGCACCGAAGGTACTCACTCGGCCGCTTCGCGGCCTCGTGGTGGGCCCCGCCCCCCCCCACGCCCTTCAGAGCACTACAAATATTTCAACAAAAATTTTGAAAAATTGACTAGAGCAATCGAATCCTAACGGACGACCTAATGGAAAAAAATCCCCGAAGGAGAGAATTTAATTAAATCCATTCCTTCGGGGAACCGTGCCGGGTGCCGCGGGGTAAGCAGTGCTGGTTCGTTTCATCACGGCACCGAACCTTTTGGCTAGTCAGCAATCGTTGATTAACTTGCCAGATCGGACGGGTGCGCATGATTCCACTGTTCCAAGCACCCCACCAAAAGCAAAACGATATAACCAAAATATAAGGAAAAATTTTTAAAAAAATTTTTCTCCATCTTCCTTTTTGATACTAAAGCATCAGAGTGCTAAAATTAACTTGTAAATAAAATTTGGTGCGCTTTAGAGCACTTTCTGAAAAAATATTTATGAAATAAAAAAATCGATTTATTCAAGTGTCCGTTTGGGGTACTCAAACAATTATGGGGAGCAAAAATCCAACGCAGAATTAAAGTACAGGCTATAGGGAAGCTATTCCCGAAGGATTCGGTCTCCCCATAAATCTGGGCGCATCGGTTCGGGGGGACTGCCCCGAAAACAAAAAAATCGATTTTTTCAAGTGTCCGTTTGGGGTACTCAAACAATTATGGGGAGCAAAAATCCAACGCAGAATTAAAGTACAGGCTATAGGGAAGCTATTCGGAAGGATTCGGTCTCCCCATAAATCTGGGCGCATCGGTTCGGGGGGACTGCCCCGAAAACAAAAAAATCGATTTTTTCAAGTGTCCGTTTGGGGTACTCAAACATTTATGGGGAGCAAAAATCCAACGCAGAATTAAAGTACAGACTATAGGGAAGCTATTCCCGAAGGATTCGGTCTCCCCACAAGTATTATTTTTCGAAAATTATTTTTTTCATTTGATCACCCAACATTCTAGACTGATCGGAAGCTCACCAAATTTTGCAGGGAAACTGCTGAGAACCCTACAAATGCTTATAAATTTTCTTAGAATTTTTTGCCTGGAAGAACACAGTTCTTCACACTTAGCACACCAGCATTATTTTTTTTAAATTATTTTTTTCATTTTATCACCCAACGTTCTAGACTGATCAGAAGCTCACCAAATTTTGCAGGGAAACTGCTGAGAACCTAACAAATGCTTATAAATTTTCTTAGAATTTTTTGCCTGGAGGAACACAGTTCTTCACACTTACCACACAAGCCTAAACTTTTTGGCCTGTTTAAAAAGGAATTAAAAATTTTTTAAAATTTATTCATCTCCCTTTTTGATAGAAAAAGCATCAGAGTGCCTAAACTAACATGTAAATAAAATTTGGTGCGTTTCAGAGCATTTTCTGAAAAAAATATTTATGAATTAATACCACACAAGTATTATTTTTCGAAAATTATTTTTTTCATTTGATCACCCAACATTCTAGACTGATCGGAAGCTCACCAAATTTTGCAGGGAAACTGCTGAGAACCCTACAAATGCTTATAAATTTTCTTAGAATTTTTTGCCTGGAGGAACACAGTTCTTCACACTTACCACACAAGCCTAAACTTTTTGGCCTGTTTAAAAAGGAATTAAAAATTTTTTAAAAATTTATTCATCTCCCTTTTTGATAGAAAAAGCATCAGAATGCCTAAACTAACATGTAAATAAAATTTGGTGCGTTTCAGAGCATTTTCTGAAAAAAATATTTATGAATTAATTATGCAAAAAATAAATAAATAATGAACTCTCTTCCTTAATAATTTTCCTGCACCGAAGGTACTCACTCGGCGCTTCGCGGCCTCGTGGTGGGCCCGCCCCCCCCCCCCACGCCCTTCAGAGCACTACAAATATTTCAACAAAAATTTTGAAAAAATTGACTAGAGCAATCGAACGCTAACGGACGACCTAATGGAAAAAATCCCCGAAGGAGAGAATTTAATTAAATCCATTCCTTCGGGGGACCGTGCCGGGTGCCGCGGGGTAAGCAGTGCTGGTTCGTTTCATCACGGCACCGAACCTTTTGGCTAGTCAGCAATCGTTGCTTAACTTGCCAGATCGGACGGGTGCGCATGATTCCACTGTTCCAAGCACCCCACCAAAAGCAAGACGATATAACCAAAATATAAGGAAAAATTTTTTAAAAAAATTTTTCTCCATCTTCCTTTTTGATACTAAAGCATCAGAGTGCTAAAATTAACTTGTAAATAAAATTTGGTGCGCTTTAGAGCACTTTCTGAAAAATATTTATGAAATAAAAAAATCGATTTATTCAAGTGTCCGTTTGGGGTACTCACGCAATTATGGGGAGCAAAAATCCAACGCAGAATTAAAGTACAGACTATAGGGAAGCTAATCCCGAAGGATTCGGTCTCCCCATAAATCTGGGCGCATCGGTTCGGGGGGACTGCCCCGAAAACAAAAAAATCGATTTTTCAAGTGTCCGTTTGGGGTACTCAAACAATTATGGGGAGCAAAAATCCAACGCAGAATTAAAGTACAGGCTATAGGGAAGCTATTCCGAAGGATTCGGTCTCCCCATAAATCTGAGCGCATCGGTAGGGGGGACGGCCCGAGAAGCCAAAAAAAAATTTTTTTTGGAATAAAAATTATTTAAATGAACTGACTAGATAATATTTAAAATAGGTTATTTCTCTTCTTTCAGTATCCCTGAAAGTTTGGTGCGCTTCTGATCAGTTTCTGAAAAAAAAAGTTAAGCCTAAACTTTTTGGCCTGTTTAAAAAGGAATTAAAAATTTTTAAAAAATTTTATTCATCTCCCTTTTTGATAGAAAAAGCATCAGAGTGCCTAAACTAACATGTAAATAAAATTTGGTGCGTTTCAGAGCATTTTCTGAAAAAAATATTTATGAATTAATTATGCAAAAAACAAATAAAATAATGAACTCTCTTCCTTAATAATTTTCCTGCACCGAAGGTACTCACTCGGCCGCTTCGCGGCCTCGTGGTGGGCCCCCGCCCCCCCCCACGCCCTTCAGAGCACTACAAATATTTCAACAAAAATTTTGAAAAATTGACTAGAGCAATCGAATCCTAACGGACGACCTAATGGAAAAAAATCCCCGAAGGAGAGAATTTAATTAAATCCATTCCTTCGGGGGACCGTGCCGGGTGCCGCGGGGTAAGCAGTGCTGGTTCGTTTCATCACGGCACCGAACCTTTTGGCTAGTCAGCAATCGTTGCTTAACTTGCCAGATCGGACGGGTGCGCATGATTCCACTGTTCCAAGCACCCCACCAAAAGCAAAACGATATAACCAAAATATAAGGAAAAATTTTTGAAAAAATTTTTCTCCATCTTCCTTTTTGATACTAAAGCATCAGAGTGCTAAAATTAACTTGTAAATAAAATTTGGTGCGCTTTAGAGCACTTTCTAAAAAAATATTTATGAAATAAAAAAATCGATTTTTTCAAGTGTCCGTTTGGGGTACTCAAACAATTATGGGGAGCAAAAATCCAACGCAGAATTAAAGTACAGGCTATAGGGAAGCTATTCCCGAAGGATTCGGTCTCCCCATAAATCTGGGCGCATCGGTTCGGGGGGACTGCCCGAAAACAAAAAAATCGATTTTTTCAAGTGTCCGTTTGGGGTACTCAAACAATTATGGGGAGCAAAAATCCAACGCAGAATTAAAGTACAGGCTATAGGGAAGCTATTCCGGAAGGATTCGGTCTCCCCATAAATCTGGGCGCATCGGTTCGGGGGGACTGCCCCGAAACAAAAAAATCGATTTTTTCAAGTGTCCGTTTGGGGTACTCAAACATTTATGGGGAGCAAAAATCCAACGCAGAATTAAAGTACAGACTATAGGGAAGCTATTCCCGAAGGATTCGGTCTCCCCACAAGTATTATTTTTCGAAAATTATTTTTTTCATTTGATCACCCAACATTCTAGACTGATCGGAAGCTCACCAAATTTTGCAGGGAAACTGCTGAGAACCCTACAAATGCTTATAAATTTTCTTAGAATTTTTTGCCTGGAAGAACACAGTTCTTCACACTTAGCACACCAGCATTATTTTTTTTAAATTATTTTTTTCATTTTATCACCCAACGTTCTAGACTGATCAGAAGCTCACCAAATTTTGCAGGGAAACTGCTGAGAACCCTACAAATGCTTATAAATTTTCTTAGAATTTTTTGCCTGGAGGAACACAGTTCTTCACACTTACCACACAAGCCTAAACTTTTTGGCCTGTTTAAAAAGGAATTAAAAATTTTTTAAAATTTATTCATCTCCCTTTTTGATAGAAAAAGCATCAGAGTGCCTAAACTAACATGTAAATAAAATTTGGTGCGTTTCAGAGCATTTTCTGAAAAAAATATTTATGAATTAATACCACACAAGTATTATTTTTCGAAAATTATTTTTTTCATTTGATCACCCAACATTCTAGACTGATCGGAAGCTCACCAAATTTTGCAGGGAAACTGCTGAGAACCCTACAAATGCTTATAAATTTTCTTAGAATTTTTTGCCTGGAGGAACACAGTTCTTCACACTTACCACACAAGCCTAAACTTTTTGGCCTGTTTAAAAAGGAATTAAAAATTTTTTAAAATTTATTCATCTCCCTTTTTGATAGAAAAAGCATCAGAATGCCTAAACTAACATGTAAATAAAATTTGGTGCGTTTCAGAGCATTTTCTGAAAAAAATATTTATGAATTAATTATGCAAAAAATAAATAAATAATGAACTCTCTTCCTTAATAATTTTCCTGCACCGAAGGTACTCACTCGGCCGCTTCGCGGCCTCGTGGTGGGCCCCCGCCCCCCCCCCCCCCACGCCCTTCAGAGCACTACAAATATTTCAACAAAAATTTTGAAAAATTGACTAGAGCAATCGAACGCTAACGGACGACCTAATGGAAAAAAATCCCCGAAGGAGAGAATTTAATTAAATCCATTCCTTCGGGGGACCGTGCCGGGTGCCGCGGGGTAAGCAGTGCTGGTTCGTTTCATCACGGCACCGAACCTTTTGGCTAGTCAGCAATCGTTGCTTAACTTGCCAGATCGGACGGGTGCGCATGATTCCACTGTTCCAAGCACCCCACCAAAAGCAAGACGATATAACCAAAATATAAGGAAAAATTTTTAAAAAAATTTTTCTCCATCTTCCTTTTTGATACTAAAGCATCAGAGTGCTAAAATTAACTTGTAAATAAAATTTGGTGCGCTTTAGAGCACTTTCTGAAAAAATATTTATGAAATAAAAAAATCGATTTATTCAAGTGTCCGTTTGGGGTACTCACGCAATTATGGGGAGCAAAAATCCAACGCAGAATTAAAGTACAGACTATAGGGAAGCTAATCCCGAAGGATTCGGTCTCCCCATAAATCTGGGCGCATCGGTTCGGGGGGACTGCCCCGAAAACAAAAAAATCGATTTTTCAAGTGTCCGTTTGGGGTACTCAAACAATTATGGGGAGCAAAAATCCAACGCAGAATTAAAGTACAGGCAATAGGGAAGCTATTCCCGAAGGATTCGGTCTCCCCATAAATCTGAGCGCATCGGTAGGGGGGACGGCCCGAGAAGCCAAAAAAAAATTTTTTTGGATAAAAATTATTTAAATGAACTGACTAGATAATATTTAAAATAGGTTATTTCTCTTCCTTTCAGTATCCCTGCAAAGTTTGGTGCGCTTCTGATCAGTTTCTGAAAAAAAAGTTAAGCCTAAACTTTTTGGCCTGTTTAAAAAGGAATTAAAAATTTTTAAAAATTTTATTCATCTCCCTTTTTGATAGAAAAAGCATCAGAGTGCCTAAACTAACATGTAAATAAAATTTGGTGCGTTTCAGAGCATTTTCTGAAAAAAATATTTATGAATTAATTATGCAAAAAACAAATAAATAATGAACTCTCTTCCTTAATAATTTTCCTGCACCGAAGGTACTCACTCGGCCGCTTCGCGGCCTCGTGGTGGGCCTTCGCCCCCCCCCCCGCGGGGCCTTCGGCCCCCGCCCCCCCCCGCCCTTCAAAATTTTGAAAAAAAAAATAAAATAATAGGAGACTCAGAATTTTGAAAATTTTTTATAAAAACTGATGACAAGCTAATGTGATAAAACAGGTTAATTCTTTTCCTTTCAGTATCCCTGCAAAGTTTGGTGCGCTTCTGATCAGTTTCTGAAAAAAAGTTAAGCCTAAACTTTTTGGCCTGTTTAAAAAGGAATTAAAAATTTTTAAAAATTTATTCATCTCCCTTTTTGATAGAAAAAGCATCAGAGTGCCTAAACTAACATGTAAATAAAATTTGGTGCGTTTTAGAACCCTTTCTGAAAAAAAATATTTATGAATTAATTATGCAAAAAACAAATAAATAATGAACTCTCTTCCTTAATAATTTTCCTGCACCGAAGGTACTCACTCGGCCGCTTCGCGGCCTCGTGGTGGGCCTTCCCCCCCCCCCCCCCGCGGGGGCCTTCGGCCCCCCCCCCCCCCCGCCCTTCAGAGCACGACAAATATTTCAACAAAAATTTTTAAAAATTGACTAGAGCAATCGAACGCTAACGGACGACCTAATGGAAAAAAATCCCCGAAGGAGAGAATTTAATTAAATCCATTCCTTCGGGGGACCGTGCCGGGTGCCGCGGGGTAAGCAGTGCTGGTTCGTTTCATCACGGCACCGAACCTTTTGGCTAGTCAGCAATCGTTGCTTAACTTGCCAGATCGGACGGGTGCGCATGATTCCACTGTTCCAAGCACCCCACCAAAAGCAAAACGATATAACCAAAATATAAGGAAAAATTTTTAAAAAAATTTTTTCTCATCTTCCTTTTTGATACTAAAACATCAGAGTGCTAAAATTAACTTGTAAATAAAATTTGGTGCGCTTTAGAGCACTTTCTGAAAAAATATTTATGAAATTAAAAAATCGATTTTTTCAAGTGTCCGTTTGGGGTACTCAAACAATTATGGGGAGCAAAAATCCAACGCAGAATTAAAGTACAGGCTATAGGGAAGCTATTCCCGAAGGATTCGGTCTCCCCATAAATCTGGGCGCATCGGTTCAGGGGACTGCCCCGAAAACCCAAAAAAAAATTTTTTGGATAAAAATTATTTAAATGAACTGACTAGATAATATTTAAAATAGGTTATTTCTCTTCCTTTCAGTATCCCTGCAAAGTTTGGTGCGCTTCTGATCAGTTTCTGAAAAAAAAGTTAAGCCTAAACTTTTTGGCCTGTTTAAAAAAGGAATTAAAAATTTTTAAAAATTTTATTCATCTCCCTTTTTGATAGAAAAAGCATCAGAGTGCCTAAACTAACATGTAAATAAAATTTGGTGCGTTTCAGAACCCTTTCTGAAAAAATATTTAAGAATTAATTTTGCAAAAAATAAATAAAAACGAAAGACTCAGATTTTCGAAAATTTTTTTGAGCCAGCTAGCTCGGCGCTCATTTCAGTGTAAGTTAGTCCTTTACCGGGGAGTATCCCTGCAAAGTTTGGTACGCTTCTGCTCAATTAGCAAAAAATATGAGTGATCGAATTTTCACTAAAAAAGTTAAGCCTACATTTTTTGGCATATTTAAAAAGCAATTAAAAAATTTTTAAAATTTAATAATTTTCCTGCACCGAAGGTACTCACTCGGCCTCTTCGCGGCCTCGTGGTGGGCCTTCGCCCCCCCCCCCCCGCGGGGGCCTTCGGCCCCCGCCCCCCCCCCCCGCCCTTCAGAGCACGACAAATATTTCAACAAAAATTTTTAAAAATTGACTAGAGCAATTGAACGCTAACGGACGACCTAATGGAAAAAAATCCCCGAAGGAGAGAATTTAATTAAATCCATTCCTTCGGGGGACCGTGCCGGGTGCCGCGGGGTAAGCAGTGCTGGTTCGTTTCATCACGGCACCGAACCTTTTGGCTAGTCAGCAATCGTTGCTTAACTTGCCAGATCGGACGGGTGCGCATGATTCCACTGTTCCAAGCACCCCACCAAAAGCAAAACGATATAACCAAAATATAAGGAAAAATTTTTAAAAAATTTTTTCTCCATCTTCCTTTTTGATACTAAAGCATCAGAGTGCTAAAATTAAGTTGTAAATAAAATTTGGTGCGCTTTAGAGCACTTTCTGAAAAAAATATTTATGAAACAAAAAAATCGATTTTTTCAAGTGTCCGTTTGGGGTACTCAAACAATTATGGGGAGCAAAAATCCAACGCAGAATTAAAGTACAGGCTATAGGGAAGCTATTCCCGAAGGATTCGGTCTCCCCATAAATCTGGGCGCATCGGTTCAGGGGACTGCCCCGAAAACCCAAAAAAAAATTTTTTGGATAAAAATTATTTAAATGAACTGACTAGATAATATTTAAAATAGGTTATTTCTCTTCCTTTCAGTATCCCTGCAAAGTTTGGTGCGCTTCTGATCAGTTTCTGAAAAAAAAGTTAAGCCTAAACTTTTTGGCCTGTTTAAAAAGGAATTAAAAATTTTTAAAAATTTTATTCATCTCCCTTTTTGATAGAAAAAGCATCAGAGTGCCTAAACTAACATGTAAATAAAATTTGGTGCGTTTCAGAACCCTTTCTGAAAAAATATTTAAGAATTAATTTTGCAAAAAATAAATAAAAACGAAAGACTCAGATTTTCGAAAATTTTTTTGAGCCAGCTAGCTCGGCGCTCATTTCAGTGTAAGTTAGTCCTTTACCGGGGAGTATCCCTGCAAAGTTTGGTACGCTTCTGCTCAATTAGCAAAAAATATGAGTGATCGAATTTTCACTAAAAAAGTTAAGCCTACATTTTTTGGCATATTTAAAAAGCAATTAAAAAATTTTTAAAATTTAATAATTTTCCTGCACCGAAGGTACTCACTCGGCCTCTTCGCGGCCTCGTGGTGGGCCTTCGCCCCCCCCCCCCCCCGCGGGGGCCTTCGGCCCCCGCCCCCCCCCCCCCCGCCCTTCAAAATTTTGAAAAAAAAATAAAATAATAGGAGACTCAGAATTTTGAAAATTTTTTATAAAAACTGATGACAAGCTAATGTGATAAAACAGGTTAATTCTTTTCCTTTCAGTATCCCTGCAAAGTTTGGGGCGCTTCTGATAAGTTTCTGAAAAAAAAGTTAAGCCTAAACTTTTTGGCCTGTTTAAAAAGGAATTAAAAATTTTTAAAAATTTATTCATCTCCCTTTTTGATAGAAAAAGCATCAGAGTGCCTAAACTAGCATGTAAATAAAATTTGGTGCGTTTCAGAGCATTTTCTGAAAAAAATATTTATGAATTAATTATGCAAAAATAAATAAAAATTTCTAAAAATTTGATCGTCCATAAATAATTTGTAATTGATCAGGGGCTCACCAAATTTTGCAGGGAAACTGCTGAGAACCCTACAAATGCTTATAAATTTTCTTAGAATTTTTTGCCTGGAAGAACACAGTTCTTCACACTTAGCACACCAGCATTATTTTTTTTAAATTATTTTTTTCATTTTATCACCCAACGTTCTAGACTGATCAGAAGCTCACCAAATTTTGCAGGGAAACTGCTGAGAACCCTACAAATGCTTATAAATTTTCTTAGAATTTTTTGCCTGGAGGAACACAGTTCTTCACACTTACCACACAAGCCTAAACTTTTTGGCCTGTTTAAAAAGGAATTAAAAATTTTTTAAAATTTATTCATCTCCCTTTTTGATAGAAAAAGCATCAGAGTGCCTAAACTAACATGTAAATAAAATTTGGTGCGTTTCAGAGCATTTTCTGAAAAAAATATTTATGAATTAATACCACACAAGTATTATTTTTCGAAAATTATTTTTTTTCATTTGATCACCCAACATTCTAGACTGATCGGAAGCTCACCAAATTTTGCAGGGAAACTGCTGAGAACCCTACAAATGCTTATAAATTTTCTTAGAATTTTTTGCCTGGAGGAACACAGTTCTTCACACTTACCACACAAGCCTAAACTTTTTGGCCTGTTTAAAAAGGAATTAAAAATTTTTTAAAATTTATTCATCTCCCTTTTTGATAGAAAAAGCATCAGAATGCCTAAACTAACATGTAAATAAAATTTGGTGCGTTTCAGAGCACTTTCTGAAAAAAATATTTATGAATTAATTATGCAAAAAATAAATAAATAATGAACTCTCTTCCTTAATAATTTTCCTGCACCGAAGGTACTCACTCGCCGCTTCGCGGCCTCGTGGTGGGCCCCCGCCCCCCCCCCCCCACGCCCTTCAGAGCACGACAAATATTTCAACAAAAATTTTTAAAAAATTGACTAGAGCAATCGAACGCTAACGGACGACCTAATGGAAAAAAATCCCCGAAGGAGAGAATTTAATTAAATCCATTCCTTCGGGGGACCGTGCCGGGTGCCGCGGGGTAAGCAGTGCTGGTTCGTTTCATCACGGCACCGAACCTTTTGGCTAGTCAGCAATCGTTGCTTAACTTGCCAGATCGGACGGGTGCGCATGATTCCACTGTTCCAAGCACCCCACCAAAAGCAAAACGATATAACCAAAATATAAGGAAAAATTTTTAAAAAAATTTTTCTCCATCTTCCTTTTTGATACTAAAGCATCAGAGTGCTAAAATTAAGTTGTAAATAAAATTTGGTGCGCTTTAGAGCACTTTCTGAAAAAAATATTTATGAAACAAAAAAATCGATTTTTTCAAGTGTCCGTTTGGGGTACTCAAACAATTATGGGGAGCAAAAATCCAACGCAGAATTAAAGTACAGGCTATAGGGAAGCTATTCCCGAAGGATTCGGTCTCCCCATAAATCTGGGCGCATCGGTTCGGGGGGACTGCCCCGAAAACAAAAAAATCGATTTTTTCAAGTGTCCGTTTGGGGTACTCAAACAATTATGGGGAGCAAAAATCCAACGCAGAATTAAAGTACAGGCTATAGGGAAGCTATTCCCGAAGGATTCGGTCTCCCCATAAATCTGAGCGCATCGGTAGGGGGGACGGCCCGAGAAGCCAAAAAAAAATTTTTTTTGGATAAAAATTATTTAAATGAACTGACTAGATAATATTTAAAATAGGTTATTTCTCTTCCTTTCAGTATCCCTGCAAAGTTTGGTGCGCTTCTGATCAGTTTCTGAAAAAAAAGTTAAGCCTAAACTTTTTGGCCTGTTTAAAAAGGAATTAAAAATTTTTAAAAATTTTATTCATCTCCCTTTTTGATAGAAAAAGCATCAGAGTGCCTAAACTAAATGTAAATAAAATTTGGTGCGTTTCAGAGCATTTTCTGAAAAAAATATTTATGAATTAATTATGCAAAAAACAAATAAATAATGAACTCTCTTCCTTAATAATTTTCCTGCACCGAAGGTACTCACTCGGCCGCTTCGCGGCCTCGTGGTGGGCCTTCGCCCCCCCCCGCGGGGGCCTTCGGCCCCCGCCCCCCCGCCCTTCAAAATTTTGAAAAAAAAAATAAAATAATAGGAGACTCAGAATTTTGAAAATTTTTTATAAAAACTGATGACAAGCTAATGTGATAAAACAGGTTAATTCTTTTCCTTTCAGTATCCCTGCAAAGTTTGGTGCGCTTCTGATCAGTTTCTGAAAAAAAAGTTAAGCCTAAACTTTTTGGCCTGTTTAAAAAAGGAATTAAAAATTTTTAAAAATTTATTCATCTCCCTTTTTGATAGAAAAAGCATCAGAGTGCCTAAACTAACATGTAAATAAAATTTGGTGCGTTTTAGAACCCTTTCTGAAAAAAAAATATTTATGAATTAATTATGCAAAAAACAAATAAATAATGAACTCTCTTCCTTAATAATTTTCCTGCACCGAAGGTACTCACTCGGCCGCTTCGCGGCCTCGTGGTGGGCCTTCCCCCCCCCCCCCGCGGGGGCCTTCGGCCCCCCGCCCCCCCACGCCCTTCAGAGCACGACAAATATTTCAACAAAAATTTTTAAAAATTGACTAGAGCAATCGAACGCTAACGGACGACCTAATGGAAAAAAATCCCCGAAGGAGAGAATTTAATTAAATCCATTCCTTCGGGGGACCGTGCCGGGTGCCGCGGGGTAAGCAGTGCTGGTTCGTTTCATCACGGCACCGAACCTTTTGGCTAGTCAGCAATCGTTGCTTAACTTGCCAGATCGGACGGGTGCGCATGATTCCACTGTTCCAAGCACCCCACCAAAAGCAAAACGATATAACCAAAATATAAGGAAAAATTTTTTAAAAAATTTTTCTCCATCTTCCTTTTTGATACTAAAGCATCAGAGTGCTAAAATTAACTTGTAAATAAAATTTGGTGCGCTTTAGAGCACTTTCTGAAAAAAATATTTATGAAATTAAAAAATCGATTTTTTCAAGTGTCCGTTTGGGGTACTCAAACAATTATGGGGAGCAAAAATCCAACGCAGAATTAAAGTACAGGCTATAGGGAAGCTATTCCCGAAGGATTCGGTCTCCCCATAAATCTGGGCGCATCGGTTCAGGGGACTGCCCCGAAAACCCAAAAAAAAATTTTTTGGATAAAAATTATTTAAATGAACTGACTAGATAATATTTAAAATAGGTTATTTCTCTTCCTTTCAGTATCCCTGCAAAGTTTGGTGCGCTTCTGATCAGTTTCTGAAAAAAAAGTTAAGCCTAAACTTTTTGGCCTGTTTAAAAAGGAATTAAAAATTTTTAAAAATTTTATTCATCTCCCTTTTTGATAGAAAAAGCATCAGAGTGCCTAAACTAACATGTAAATAAAATTTGGTGCGTTTCAGAACCCTTTCTGAAAAAATATTTAAGAATTAATTTTGCAAAAAATAAATAAAAACGAAAGACTCAGATTTTCGAAAAATTTTTTTGAGCCAGCTAGCTCGGCGCTCATTTCAGTGTAAGTTAGTCCTTTACCGGGGAGTATCCCTGCAAAGTTTGGTACGCTTCTGCTCAATTAGCAAAAAATATGAGTGATCGAATTTTCACTAAAAAAGTTAAGCCTACATTTTTTGGCATATTTAAAAAGCAATTAAAAAATTTTTAAAATTTAATAATTTTCCTGCACCGAAGGTACTCACTCGGCCTCTTCGCGGCCTCGTGGTGGGCCTTCGCCCCCCCCCCCCGCGGGGGCCTTCGCCCCCGCCCCCCCCCGCCCTTCAAAATTTTGAAAAAAAAAATAAATAATAGGAGACTCAGAATTTTGAAAATTTTTTATAAAAACTGATGACAAGCTAATGTGATAAAACAGGTTAATTCTTTTCCTTTCAGTATCCCTGCAAAGTTTGGGGCGCTTCTGATAAGTTTCTGAAAAAAAAGTTAAGCCTAAACTTTTTGGCCTGTTTAAAAAGGAATTAAAAATTTTTAAAAATTTTATTCATCTCCCTTTTTGATAGAAAAAGCATCAGAGTGCCTAAACTAGCATGTAAATAAAATTTGGTGCGTTTCAGAGCATTTTCTGAAAAAAATATTTATGAATTAATTATGCAAAAATAATAAAAATTTCTAAAAATTTGATCGTCCATAAATAATTTGTAATTGATCAGGGGCTCACCAAATTTTGCAGGGATACGTATCGGAACACTACAAATGCTTACTAATTTTCCTAGATTTTTTAAACCCGGTGAAAATTTTTTGCAGACACCACCACTTTTGCACTTAAAAAAATTTCAAAAAACTTTAAAAATTCATAGAAAATTTAAATTCATAGGTACTACTGCTAAATCAACGCAGAGACGCCTTTCCTTGACCTTTTTAGGCCCCTGCAAAATCTGGTGCGCTTCTGATCACTACTCGAAAAATGAGTGATTGAATTTTCACTAAAAAGTTAAGCCTAAACTTTTTGGCCTGTTTAAAAAGGAATTAAAAATTTTTAAAAATTTTATTCATCTCCCTTTTTGATAGAAAAAGCATCAGAGTGCCTAAACTAACATGTAAATAAAATTTGGTGCGTTTCAGAACCCTTTCTGAAAAAAATATTTATGAATTAATTATGCAAAAAACAAATAAATAATGAACTCTCTTCCTTAATAATTTTCCTGCACCGAAGGTACTCACTCGGCCGCTTCGCGGCCTCGTGGTGGGCCTTCCCCCCCCCGCGGGGGCCTTCGGCCCCCGCCCCCCCCCCGCCCTTCAGAGCACGACAAATATTTCAACAAAAATTTTTAAAAATTGACTAGAGCAATCGAACGCTAACGGACGACCTAATGGAAAAAAAATCCCCGAAGGAGAGAATTTAATTAAATCCATTCCTTCGGGGGACCGTGCCGGGTGCCGCGGGGTAAGCAGTGCTGGTTCGTTTCATCACGGCACCGAACCTTTTGGCTAGTCAGCAATCGTTGCTTAACTTGCCAGATCGGACGGGTGCGCATGATTCCACTGTTCCAAGCACCCCACCAAAAGCAAAACGATATAACCAAAATATAAGGAAAAATTTTTTAAAAAATTTTTCTCCATCTCCCTTTTTGATAGAAAAAGCATCAGAGTGCCTAAACTAACATGTAAATAAAATTTGGTGCGTTTCAGAACCCTTTCTGAAAAAAATATTTATGAATTAATTATGCAAAAAACAAATAAATAATGAACTCTCTTCCTTAATAATTTTCCTGCACCGAAGGTACTCACTCGGCCGCTTCGCGGCCTCGTGGTGGGCCTTCCCCCCCGCCCTTCAGAGCACGACAAATATTTCAACAAAAATTTTGAAAAATTGACTAGAGCAATCGAACGCTAACGGACGACCTAATGGAAAAAAATCCCCGAAGGAGAGAATTTAATTAAATCCATTCCTTCGGGGGACCGTGCCGGGTGCCGCGGGGTAAGCAGTGCTGGTTCGTTTCATCACGGCACCGAACCTTTTGGCTAGTCAGCAATCGTTGCTTAACTTGCCAGATCGGACGGGTGCGCATGATTCCACTGTTCCAAGCACCCCACCAAAAGCAAAACGATATAACCAAAATATAAGGAAAAATTTTTAAAAAAATTTTTCTCCATCTCCCTTTTTGATAGAAAAAGCATCAGAGTGCCTA
>CP049710.1:1802426-1820632 GCA_004148225.2 Heterodera glycines | reverse complement strand
AAATAGCTCAAGGCGCGATGAGCACCTGGATGCCTGTGTTCTTATGGAATCAGTGGGCTCAGGCCATCGGCTCTACATTTTCGAGTTTGAGGATTGCCTCCAGGTATTTTTAAAATATGAGGTCAATTAATTAAATAAATAAATAAAAAAAAAACCCCACAGGTGAAAGGACACATCGAAAACGAAGACGGAACAAGTACACGCGTGATGATTGAGCACTATGATAAATACAATGGGTTATGTGGATTTGAATCGTTTTTGGCGTCATGTGCTTTTACCTTTTTTGGATTTTTTGTTCCCGTTTCCTATGAAGATGATGATTGATTTAATTTTAAAATAATTTTTATTGTATATTGTGTTTCACAAATTCATAAACAAATTCATCCGAATTACTTGGCCTTTTCAAAAATTGCATAATAAACTCAAAATCAAATCCTAAGGACATAAAATAAATAAAAACTAAAACATAATGACCACAAACATTAGAGAAAATCGATTGAAATTTTCTTCGATTAAAATAAATTTTCCGAAAATTATTTGCCAAATATTTTTTGATCAGATCGTTTGGCATCTCGCCATAGGAGTCAAAAAAGTAGGCCACCCCCGGCGAACGCGCCCATATTGCGCACCAATGGGTTCCCGGCATTCCCGACGGGTCCTGAAGTGGCAAAATTTATTTTATTGAAAATCTTTTTTGGCACTCACCAAATTGACAATTAGACTGCAGGGAAATTTCGTGCACTTTGGCAATCGGTCGGCCGGAAAAGTGCCAACAAAATATTTTCTCGTCGCCCGGTTCTCAAAGAGAGCTCTGTCGATGAACCGATTGTCCATTCCTGCGACGAATCCGCCTCTCCCTCAAAAACAGGTAAAATCCCGCAGCCGCAGTACCTGCTGCACCAAACAGGTAGATGAGGCAGAGAAAAAAGTTGATTGGCGACTTCTCGATCACATCCGGAAAACACAGTACAATCCCTTCGTGTGCAGCATTGGAGGAGGGCATTTGAACAAAATCGGAGGAATAATTCTCACCATTCATACTGTAAGGTCACTAGTGATTGATCTGTTCCGGTCAATCAGAATGAGCCCGTCAGCCTCGGCATAGGCTATTAAAGTGACCCCCTCGTTCGGAACCGCTTCGGCAAACCGAATGTTCACCGCTGTACAGCCCTCCTTGATCAGCTCAAAGCCCGGCGAGTCCTCCTGCGCATTGGTCATTTGGAAGACATAGAGGCAGTAGGCAGTCTTGAACATGCTGTAGCTGATCCCGTTGCTCTCAGTTGTACAGGCCATGCCAAGGTGCTCCTGGGTGTCATGGTACGCCCTTGCGTACCTGTTGTTCTTGTAGTCCAAGTTGTACGGAAACTGTGGGTATGTCCTGCCAGAGGCGGTCAGTTCAATATCCCGCACCTGAACATTTTTTCTGCCAGAAATACATGTCAAAGCGGCACTTACGTTGTGGTGGTTGAAGTAAAAGGGGTTCTTCTGATTGTGCCCAATGTAATTTTGGTTGGGCACCAGCCCAATGATGACCCTCCGTGGCACTTCCTCGGTGAACAGATTGGCAGAAAAATCGTATCGTCCACCGGTAATGAACAGCGACTTCATCAGCGTTTTCCGGATGCCGTATCTGGCGGGCTCCAGGTCCAACTTCTTTGCAATGTCAAGGCTGAGTCCGTCCATCAGATCAACCGTCTTCACTATCAGCCTGCAGTCGACAATCTCAAGCGTGTACTTGTCCCTATTTGCGGCTTCCTGATGTATCATAAAATCGTCCGACTGCAGGGCGAGCTCAATGTCAATCTCAACATTGCTGATCATGTACAAGTCCTGGTTGAATATGTCGGCGCTCAGCTTGCTTATCGCTTGAAAGCCCTTGCTCTCCTCCACCGCCTTTTTCCTTCGATCGTTTACTTTGGTCGGGTCACTGTCACGGAAATAGCCTGCCACGCCAAAGTATGAATCCTTTGCCGTTACAGGGTAGCTGAGCTCAGTGTCCAGGAACACCTTGTAGCTGTACAGCTGGTTTGAGTCGTACACCTCCCGCTGGTTGATGTGCACTTTCAGGTTCCGGATGAACGTTGCGCCGGGCATTTGGATAAGGCCGACCGCTGCGTTTGCCGGCACATCAACCACAACCCCATCATCTGCCACTTTTTTGAGCTTGAACTCTGTGCACACAAACACCTTGCTAAGGTCTACATAGCTGGTGATTGGGTGGATCTGAACCAACGGATTTGTCTGCTATTGTATGTGAAAACCACCTGCCTTAAAATGAAAGGGCCTAGAGCTTATTGGGTTCAGCGTCAGGTACTCCCTGTAGCTGGAGTTGGACACAGCGCAGCTCGTTGGGGGTATGGTGAAGAAGTCCAGCCCCGCATTTGCCACCTCAGCACTTGACGCATCCACTTTTTTATACAACATTTTGCTAATAATAACCGAGTGAGTCAAATCTTTTCTTCTTTAACAGAGCTTTTTGGGGAACAGTTTGTCCAACAACGTCTGAGGGTTTCAAAATGATTTCAGCTTTTTTCCCGCCTCCTCTTCTCTTCCTTCTTCCGCGCCCCTTTTGTAGTGATGAAGAGGCCTTGTCCAGCAATTTTTTCGCTCCCTCTTTTCCTTCCGACACCAGCGCGTCTTTGATGTTGCCACCCTTTGACACCTCGTTGAGGAATCGTGCACCCGTCTCGAGGCCCTCTTTGCCAATCTCGGCAGCAATGTTTGCCGCATAGGGTCGTGCCGCTGTGACCATTGGACGAAGGTAGCGCCACAGGTTGCGCAGCACAGAGCCAACTCCTGCTCCCTTCTGTCGGGGGACACCCAAGAAATAACCGTATCCCCGCTGAAACGTTGGTGCCCCCTCAAAGACGCTGATCGGTCCACCGCCTCCACTTTGCGGATAAATTTTCTCGAGCCGTAAATTTGAGCCGTCAAAAATCACGCGAACCATCTCTCTCAGAACGTTAACACCTTTTTAAACTGAAGAGTCAAAACAACTTGGCCAAACTCAAATGGCACCTCCCTTAAATAAGTGATTAGAAATAATTGCCCTGCTGAAGAGCCTAACCTCCCGGTCAGAGTGCGAATCTCAACGTCAAGCACATCCACCTCCCTTGCTATGATTTTGTGAAACAACGGCGCCTGGAAGTCCTTCTCTACCACACTACCCGACTTTCCCTCAACGGCAATCACTTGGAGCAGATTGGCAAAGGTGTTGCCGACAATCATGCTCTCAATGACGCCACTGTTCAGGTAAATGCACAGGTGGCTCACACCACCACCCAAATCAACCGCATATTTTGCAAGCTCTTCATTTCTGATCTGCTGCTCTTGTTCATAGCCCAACACGTAGGCCAGTTGATCAGTCAGCGTAATGTGCGAAATTTTCCCGTTGAAAACTTTGAGCTCAAATCTGCCAATTTGCTCGGTGAAGTAAAAGCGGAACCCTTTGACCAGCTCGATCAGCTCCTCCTTTTCCTCTCGCGTTTTCACCGCATAGTTTTCATCGTACACCTCTTGCTCAAACAGCTCACGGAACTCCCCAATATTCTGTTGGATGTGCGCGGATGGGTTAAACTCGGGCGCCTCCCAGGGGAGCTCTGAGTGCCGGACACGGTACTTGTGTACAGCATTCACAAAGTGGTAATCATCCGTTTCGTGCAGATAGTGTACGTCTGGGGTTGGGTCTTTGCCGTGCACCAGCCTCATGTACCCGCCTCGCCACGGTCTGAACTCTTTGAGCAGCTCCAACTCTTTTTGCTTTCTTATGGCCTGTTGCTGTCGTTTAAGCTCTTCCAACTGCTTTTCCTCCTCTTGCTTTTTCTTGGTCTCGTTTTCCGCTCTCTCCGCTTCCGCCTTTGCCGCTCTTTCCTCTTCTGCGTTTGTTACCATTGCCACTCTCTCCGCTTCCGCCTTTGCCGCTCTTTCCTCTTCTGCCTTTGTTACCATTGCCACTCTCTCCGCTTCCGCTTTTGCCACTCTCTCTTCCTCTGCCTTTCTTTCTTTTGCCACTCTCTCATCCTCTGCCTTTCTTTCCTTTGCTACTCTCTCCTCCTCAGCCTTTTTATCCTTGGTCTCTTTCTCGCCTTTCTTTTCCTTTGCTATTCTTTGCTCTTCCTTCTTTTCCCGTGCCAATTTTTCCTCCCTTGCCTTCTTTTCACTTGCCTCTTTCTCTTCCTTTGCCTTCTTTTCCTTGGCTGCTTTCTCTGCAGTCTTCCTTCTATCTTCTTCTTCTGTCTTACGACGCCTCTCCTCTTCTTCTCGCCGTCTACGTTCATTTTCTCGCTGCTTTCTCTGCTCCTCTTCCCTTCGCTTTCTCTCTTCTTGTGCCCATTTTTCATGCCGCAACGTTTCTTGTTGAGCCGCTGATTGCTTGGTCAAATATGAAAGTGGGTTTAAGGGCGCTTCGCCCGTATTGTCTTCTTCCTCCTCAACAAACGAGACGTCAAGAATCTCGCCCTCCTCCTCATCGTCGTCGTCAATGTTCCCAAAACTTTCATGCACCGGTGCGGACCTTTTTCGTGTCAACAGCCGTTCCACTTCGGCAATCATGCCATGATGAATGCCCCTCTCAAGCTGCTGTGGCGAGAGAAAACTTCCCTTTGGCACACGGAAACGGTATTTTCGGCCGTCGTGCAGGTGAACAATCACATATTGTCGGTCTGATGTACCCAGCTTTGCCCAACTTAAGCCAAAAATCGGACCCAATAGCCATGATTTTCGCCCACCTGTTTGGGTAAATTATGCCTGACAGTCCAACCATCCACCCGGCCCCATCAAACACCAACTTCTTTGGCAAGTGCACTTTGAATTTGTTTGTTTTATTTCCAACAAAGCCTGGCGTATTGCTCGGCAAAATTACAAAGAAAGAGTTTGTCATTTGATCAACAAGTATAAATTCTTCAAAATGAGATCGTCCTTATATCGTGGTGTGCCATCTCGGTTCACTTTCCCCCATCTTTGATCCAGCGGAAACTCTTTGCCATCGTCGTCGTCGTCGTTGCCGGTTCATCCTTCTTTAGGTGCTTCATGATCAGATCGGTGCAGTCAAAGTTCAGCTTTGCACAGTCTTGGCAAAACGATTGGGTGAACTCAAGGCGTTGCTGCTCGCCATTCTGATTGATGAGTTTGAATCGGCTGTTCCCCTGCCGGAAATTGTCATCACGACACTCTTTGCACATGAACGTGAACACTCCGTACTTAAGAAATTTTCCTATTTTTTCAAATTAAATATTAGCCAAAACCTTTGGGCGGGCCAATTTCCAAAATATGGTCGGGTACTCAAACACATTGGTCGGTTGTTTTTTGGGCGATTCATCCACTAAAATTTGGCTAATTTAAAGAAATTTGCAGAAAAAGCCAAACCTTCAGCTTCCATGGCTTTTGCTTTCTTCATTGCGGAAGCAATTTCCTCATGGATTTTGTCCAAGCGAGGCTTGCGTCCCCTTTTTGAGGGCCCCGGTTGCAGGTCAAGCAGTGTTTGAGTGTTGTTGTTGTCTCCAATTGTGATGACGTCATCATCATTTTGAGGGGAAAAATTTTCCCGTTTCGACTCATCCATTTCTTTAAATTTAAAAAAATTTAAAATTATTATAAAAAACCCAAAAAATGATTACTTTTGTTCTCAAACACCAATTGATCATTGATTTTTCTCGGGGCCATTACGATTAAGAAATAGTTTATGATTATAATTGTTAAAAGCATAAAATGAACCTGCGAAAAAAACACGTAATTATTGATTGATAGTGAGAGGGGTGTTAGCGCGCAGCGACCTCCAGACGGGCTGTCCCTTCTTAATCGATAGGCCACGCCCATCCACAAACACATAGACGAGAGAGTAGTGGTTAGAGAAAGATACAAAAGGGCGCCAATTCAAACACACAGTGAAACCCAAGCCAATTTATTGATTTTTTACAGATTATGGTACTCCCTCTGACTGCTGCCCTATCCAAACTGCTAAACTGTAAACCCGAAAATTTAGCAGAATATTTGAACAACCCCGAGGCGGTGAACAAAGCGAACGCTTACTTGGCCGGCAAAAAACTCAAAACAACCTACCAGGGTCGTGATTCCAAGACCAAAGAGGTCAAGTTCGGCACATTTTCGGTGAAAGCCGCTGCGGAAACCTACGCCTTTGAGGGATTTCTTGGCAAGTTTCCAAAAATTCAGTTTCGGTCTAACACATATGCGTTCAGAGGTTAAAGTCCACCAGTATTTCTACATAAAGCACCGGATCCGCCTACTGTACCCACAGCTGAAGTGCATTGTTGAGTACCACAACAAGGGCCACTGCAAATACTACCCATTGGGTATACAATTTTGTCCGGAAAAAAATCAATAATCATTTTCAGAGTTGTTGGCCGTTGAGGAAGGCGGTGAGAGTGAACCCGTCGAAAGACCTGCCGCTGAAACGGACTACCTGGACTACTTGAACTTTCGCAGTGGGTGGCAATCAACACTCTACTGATCAATGAAGCGTGTGCGGCAATCGGAAAAGTTGGGCGAATTCCCGGAGATTGAGTTCGCCGTCAACACAATGGGCGTCACGGTGTACTGCCCGCGGCACCTGCAAACGCCTCGGTTTGTGCCATGGGACCAGCCCGGGCGGTGCTCGAGCTGTAGAAGCGGAACTGTTGAGCTGGACTACATCATCCAGCCCGAGGGGGTGACCATCTTTTCGAATCGGCTAAAGACAGACGGCGAGAACTTTGTGCCGTTTGATGCAATTGGTAAGCTGCAGGTGTATGTCAGAGTTTGACTCTTTTCTTAAGTGGACTTTGCCGATCGTGCGAAATTCCGCATTAGGGCCCGGAACAAGGTGTTCACGCTGCCGCTGCGACACCCGGAGGTGCACGCCGCCGGCCCAAGCTTGGAAGAAGGCGTAAAAGAACAAAAGGAAATGACTCAGATGGCATAAACACTTGTCCATTTTTCTTTCTATTGTTGATATTCTGATGGACTACCCAAGAATAAATGAAAGTGAACTCGCTTTTCCCATCCCTTCGGGGATTATTGTCAGCGGTCCGTCCTCATCGGGCAAGACCCAGCTGGTCCTTCGCCTGTTACGGCATGCCAACGTGATGTTTGACCCGCCGCCCAAGGCAATAGGTATGTGCAAAGGGGGTTTCTGTGCAGTGGGCTGTTGCTATTTAGTATGGGCATACGGTGAGTACTCGACGCAGATTCCCGATCTGGAGCGGCAGGGAGTTGTCCCCCACGCAGGTGCCCCGTCTGACGAGATGCTGAAAAAGCTGCCAAAGCCTTGTCTGATTGTTTACGATGACTTGATGGGTGACATTGAGGCCAAGAAATTGGCCGATCTGTACACCAAAAAGTCACACCATAACAATTTTTCCGTGATTTTCCTCACGCAAAACCTGTTCGATAAATCAATGCGGGTGCCAAGGTCCAACGCCCAGTACATCTTCCTGATGCGGGCTCCCAACGACATGCTTAGCATTCGTAATTTGGCCAGCCAGATGTTCCCTCGCGAGCAGGGATTCCTGATGGATGCCTACCGACAGGCATGTGCCCTACCGTACGGCTACCTGTTGGTGACTCTCCACGCGAACAGAGACAACATTATACGCCTAAGGACAAACATTTTCCCAGACGACGAGGAGAGAATCATTTTTGCCCCCAAAAATGGTTAAGCGGGAACAGAAGATCGGTGAGCGGGTTGTGCACAACTACGACTATTTGAAGAAGTTGGGAAAGACAACGTCGGAGAAGAAGCGCCGTCATTTGTTGAACAGTGCCGGTTGTGAGGAACTGTTAACGCTTGTCGAGATTTGTCTCAACGTTTTGAACGGGAGTTTCTGTCTGAGCAGGAAACAAAAGCAGAGACTTGCGCCATTTGCAAAAGACATCAGACAGTTGGCACGTGTGCGAAGCGAGAGGGGTGCGCGAAAACTAGTGCAGCAGTCAGGCGGATCACTTTTTGCCCCTTTGTTGGCCCCCATTCTGATTGAGGCTGCCCGATACCTGCTTTCGCGCAGCAATAATGGCCAATAAACTTATTCTGCTGCCGTACGAGCACTACAAGGGGCTGGTTGCAGCGAGGGAGACAAAGAATGACGACGACGACGACATTGCTGAGCGGACAAACTTGGGCTTTGTCAAACGACAGGTGACCGCTGCAGTACAGAAGCGGAAGGGAAACGTCAGCGAACGGAACGCAATGTACAACCAGCAGCTGCGCCGGTACCTGAAGATGCGCAAGGAACATAAGGAGCGGCCCGTCCGGGTACAGCTCAGCAACGGCGCTCAACTGCTAAATAAAACAGTGGAGACGGGTGTGCAGGTACGGCCTGGTCCGGACGAACCGAAGGACAAGTCCGTGATGGTTACCGACGAAGATGAAGAGGAAGAAATTGAAGTGCCAAAGTTTTTAACCCCAACAAGCCAGACGCAGGGAAGCAGCCGATCACCCAGGACCAATAAGAAAGCAGCAAAACAGCAAAAATTGATCGAGAAGAAGGACCACCTGTTGGCCATCATTATGTCTGATCCGCAGAGATTCGGCGCAACTGACCGTGGGAAAATCATTAACCCAAAGACGGGCCGAGAGTTCATTGACTCGGACCTGGCCTGGTCAATTGAACGCCTGGTGGACCCTCGCCCGGAGAATGCCCCTTCGCCAAGCGGAACCAAAGAGTTGAAGAGGAAACTCGCACAGAATCCGCTTGCCAGTAGCCTACTCAATCGACTGTTTGTTGGGTCTGGGTTCGTCGGACAAGTCAAACAAACGGGGGGTTTTATTCCCTCAAAATGGACAAGAAAATAAACAAAATATACACCGACCCGGCCAATCCGGGCGGGTATGCGGGTGCGAGTGCCCTGTACGCGGCGGTGAAGAAGAAGCACCCGAAGTTGAAGCGTGCCGAGTTTGAAGACTTTTTGCAGAGGAACACCACCTACACGCTGTTCAAGCCAAAGAGAGACAAGTTCCGACGCCTACGCACTGTGCCTACGGGTTTCATGACCGGTAAGTTGTACTGGGGCTTATTGCGCACAATTCAGGGTTCAGATGTTCAGGCGGACTTGGCAGATTTCCAAGCCCTTTCGCGCAAGAACAGCGGCTACCGGTACCTGCTGTTGGCGGTGGATGTGTTGTCGAGGCGAATGTTCGGCGCGCCCGTAAAGAGTAAGCGCCCAGTGGACATGAAAAGGGCTTTTGAAGAGCTATTTGAGCAAATGCCAAGGGTGCCGGACACACTGTACACCGATCGCGGGCTGGAGTTTGTGGCAAAACCGCTAAAGGAGTTTTACGCGGAGAAGGGCATTCAAAAGTTTGAGACCAGTTCAAAGAAAAAGGCCGCCGTGGCGGAGCGTGCCATCCGCACCCTAAAGACTCGGCTGTACAAATATTTTTCCGCCAACAACACATCGGTTTGGGTGGATGTGCTGCCAAAGTTTTTGAGTGCCATCAACAACTCGGTGTGCCGCGCGACCGGGCTTAGACCCAACGAAATCAGCGACGCCAATGCGAGGGAGGTGTGGAAGAGGGTGTACGGCGAAGGGCTCGCACAATTGGCCAAGACACCAAAGATCAGAGCCGGGGAAACGGTCAGAATTCCCGAGCCTAAGCACATTTTCGAGAAGGGTACTGTATTTCACACATTTTTTCGGTCAATTTATTTTATTAGGTTATATACCCAATTACTCTGATCACGTTTACACAGTAGACGAGGCCCGCTCAACCAACCCCCAGCACTATTTGCTCAAAGACTATTATGGCACAAAGTTGAAGAGAAAATTTTATTTGCCCGAATTAACAAAAGTACAAGTGGATGAAAACACAATGTATCGAATTGAAAAGAAATACAAAGAACGAGTGAGAGATGGAAAAAGAGAAATATTGGTGAAATTCATTGGGTTTCCGGAAAAAATATTGGGTGAAAAATGATGAAATAAATGAATAAAAATATTACAAATTTAATGAAAATTAAAAAATAAAAACAATTATGGCATAATGTCTGGGTCGTTCAGCTCCTCTTCTGTGAACATGTTCACATTGAGGTCTGGGTTGAACAGACAGGTGCAAGCGCCAGGGCAGTTCCACTTACACCACTCTTCGTCGCTGTACCCAAAGGGCACCACCTTCAAGCCGTGATCCCTGATCACCCCCTTATTGACGGTCGGGTTGAACTGCTTCACCAAGGGCACAGTGAAAATCTCTCCCTTCTTGGTGATCCGGAAGTTCTTCGTTGGGTAGTTGAAGCGGACGTTGTTGTCCGGCTGTCCCAGCTTGTTCTGCACCATGTCCTTCATCTTCTCGAAGGTGATGCGCTCGCAGGCATCCGAGTCGAGCGTGATGCCGCGCACCTTCAGCTTGTACTCGTCCTCCCCCGTTGCGTTGTTGCGCAGCCACAATCCGTACGCCTTGGGCCCAGCTAAACAAAAAATTTCCATTTATTTTGATCATTTTTAATAATGTTACCACAAATGAATTCCATAATCGTGTGGTTCGGGTACTCGTCGGCGAGCTCCCCGAGCTGCTCACCACCCGGAAGTGGGTCACCCAGCCGCGTCAGGTAGTCGTAGAAGATGCTGTCCGTGTCCTAATTATAAAAAAAAATATTTCCTATTATCATTTTATTTCCAGAGTTTTACCATGTAGAGAATGCGGGTGTCGTAGCGCTCTACACCAGGAGCAGGGCCATACACCTTTTTAAACGATTCCAACAGGTGGATTCGCGCAGCAGAGGTAGTCCAAAGGGCAATGGCCACCTGAGAAAATGCCAATTGTCTTTTTTAAATATTTTAAAATTTTCTTACGTTGCTTGTGCTGTGCTCCACCACGTGCTCATCTTTGGCCTTGTAGCAGACCATCCAAAACTTTTCCGTCAGCTGATCGATGCTGCTGACCTCAATCTTCGAGTCGTTGAGCAGTTTGGCCAGCTCCGCATGGCACTCGACGATTTCGGTTTTGGTGAGCCGATTTCTATTGATTTTTTTTTTTATAATTTTAAAAAATTTTACCGAAGTGCGAACCGGCCCCACAGCGAATTCAAACACAGCTTGGACAGGTAGCGGAGCCCGGGGTTGTGCTTGATCCGGTCCGCCTCCAGATGGACTTGGGCCTTTTGTTTGGCCTTGTCGATGTGGTCCTGTTTCCGCCGTGCCGACTCCTCCTCGCTGATGCCCGCCTCCGTACAAGACGCTGGATATCCGCTTGCTTAAAATTTTGTTTGTTTAATTTTTTTATTAAGTTTTTCTAATTTTACCCTCAAATTTCATTTTGAGAAACTTCAGCAGGTACGAGTGGAACAGCCCATTGCTCCAATCGCACGCAAGCCGCCAAATGTAGGCACGGTACACGTGCGTCACCTTGTACCCAGAGCGGAGGGCGGCCTCCAGCTCAATGTGCGTCACAGTTGTCGAAAATCCTATCAAGAAAAATATTTGCTTAATTAAAAGTTTCTAAACCCACCCCTTTCAGAGTCCTCAAAATGTCTGCAGTTGTACTCGGGGTCGATCAAGCCGCGCGGGTACATCTCGGAACAGGTACGGCACACGGGGAACAACGTCCGGTTGTTGAGCCGGTAGGGAAGGACCGGGATGTCGTAGTGACAGTGGCGGGGCGGCACGGCGAAGCATTTAATGATGCCCTCGAGGCGGATGCCGTCGTCGCCGACAATGTCCGCTGGACTCCTCCATTCCACGTCCTTGTCAAACTGCACCACGGTCGGGTGGCCAACCGGGTAATTGGTGAACATGTTTCTGTAATTTTCAAAGATTTTTTAATTATTTTTTTTTCGCATTTTCATACCGCGATGGGTAAAGACTGTTAAAGTCTTTCACTTTGATCGTTCGGCTTTTCCAGTCGCCCGTCTCAGGGTTGATCACCGATGCGCCCAAATATTCGGGCCCTGTTCGACCTGTGCCGGAAAATTAGTTAAAAATTAAATGGAAAAGGTACCGCCAAAGAATGCATCATGGAAGTCAATTGGGCCAGAATCCGGGCAGTTGTCGAAGTACGCCTTCATGGCTGGGTTGTCCTCCAGCATTGCGTTCAAGTGGCACTCCCAAATCACTTCCACTTCGAATTCCCGCGCAATGTCCCGGGTTCGTTTTGCGTCCCGGGCCCTGAGGGCTCCGGCCGTTTCTCCTCCGCCCACAATTGCCGCATCGTCGGGAAAGCAGCTTGGGCATCCATGCCAATAGCACCTTTTGAATGGGTAAATTGGCACATTTTTCGAATTCTTTCCTTACCCATTGACCTCATGGCCAAGTTTTTGTCCTCATCAGGGCGCTCCATCATCCCGTCCAAGCTGTAGTTGCCGAATTTGAACTCCCCTCCAGGGCTTTCGACATGGCGCAGGACTCGGCCATTCTCCCGCAATTCTTCTTCGGCACGCCACTGAGAGTCGACAAAATGTAAAATTAAAATAATTTGGATACACCTTCAAATATTTCCGGGCGATGGAGCTTTGTTTGCCTCGCTTCTCGTATCCCAAGTGTGGGATGATGGCAACCCGTTCTTTGTCGTGGTGAGCCAACTGCACCCAATACTTCATGCAACCGGACGGGATGGTGACCGAGTCCGTGATGTCGTGCCGAGTCTCGGACAAGAACAGCTGCCGCATCTTTACCATACCATGGCCAGGATTTGACATCTTCAAAATTATTATTAATTTTTCTTTTTTTTAATTTTACCTGTCTTGCAGTAGTCCGCATGACTCGCTCAGCTCAAACCAGTTTCCCGGTTCTCGTCGTACCATTGTTCAAACTTTGCGCGCTCTGCCGGAAAGAGTCCACCTGGGTAATAGTCCTCCATCGGCGGAAGAGTGTCCAATACAGTGCCGTAATTTTCAGCCTGTAATTTTTTTAATTTTTATTAATTTTTCAATAAACCACCTTACCTTATTGAATTTGTGTGGAAAATATTTCTTGTTTTCCACGCCCTCAATTTCCAGACCAAACGTCTTGACAAAATTGGCCAAGTTTGATTGGGATCAGTTGTAGCTGAAAGTGATCAAAAATTTTAAAAATATTTAATATTCAAAATATTTACCTGTCCCGGAAAACGGTGGTTGTGTAGACTCCTGTTTTGCGGGCCTTCATTTCGAGGAGATGGTTCCCCTGGGGATGAGTTCAGGGCGGACACCCATGCGCAGCATTTCACCATAAATCAGCACATGATCGTAGCGGGAACCTTTAAATTTATTTATTTTAAGTTTTTTTTAAAAATTACCGGCGTGGGCGTATGCGTATGTTGTCACCGACTCCGGCTTCTCCCCGGCTTCTTCGTATCCCAGCATCCAGTTGTTCTCGGCGTCCTCATCTACGGCATCCTCTTCCTCTTCACTTCCATAGCCTCGCCGTCGGTGTTTTCGGCATTCTTCCTCTTTCTGCGCTTCTTCGCTCCGGGCTCCATGCCGAGGACTTCCGTTTCGAAGTTCAGCAACCACTTGGTGAAGGCAGCCAGTGGGTCTTCGACGACCTTGCGGCATTCCACGTCCGTGTGCCAGAATTCAAAGGGGACCAGGCATAAGTTCGGAATCGGCCGCAGAGCGCAGGCCCGTCCAGTTCCTGGTCCCAAAGCCCTTCTCAATAGCGGGTGCATGTCACATGGGCAAACAGAAGTTGACCTTTGTTTTTAAATTGTGGCTAAATGTTACCTGGTGCTTGAACCGCATGAGTTGCGGGTCAGGCTTGAAGTCCGTTGTGCACTCAAAGTCAAAGAACACAAAGCGCTTCTCCTTCTTACTTTGGGCCGGTAGGTGTAGCAGTCGCGGGGTGCGTGGAAGCCAAGGCAAATCTTGCAGAATTTTGGCCGCAGACATGCCCCTTTTTCTTGTCTTGATCCTGTGATATTTATATTTTATTTTACGAATCTTAAAATACAAGGCCTACCGCCATTCGGTAAATCACACCACAGTCACACATTTTTTCGAGCTCATGCAGATTGATTTTCCCACAATTTCCTCTTCGTTGTCACGTTTGACCCGGCAGTTTGTGCATTTGGCATGGTGTTCATAGCATTCACGACTTTTAAATGTCTAAACAAAAAAATTTTAAAATGAAACTCAAATAACTTTACTTTATTGCAGCCCAAACAGGTCTCAAAAAAGTTGTCATTGCCTTGGACGCAGTTTCCTCGAAAGAGACCCAACGCGCAGGCAGTTGTGGCATTTCCATTTACATTGAAGTGTGTTGTGATTTGTTGATGAAACGGCATCTCACACTGTAATATTTATTTAATTATTACATATAAATTATATCATTATAATACCCAAAACAATAGTTGCGGGCACTGAAAGTTTTCCAACATTTTTAACCGGGTCGTAGTGCCCTTCAACGCCGCCTTCACCATCATAAAAATAACGGAGTTCATGTTTATAATTTTCCACAGTTGATTTCCAGAAGGCTTTCATTTTTCCAAAGTTCAAAGCAAAAGCCGAAACATTCCGGGATGGAGCACTCATAATAGCCTTAATGATAAATATTAAAGAATAAAATAAAATTTTTGCCTGAATTATTCTCCATATTCCTCTATGAATAGAAGGGTAGGTTGATGTCAATGTTGCACCCCCGGCCAAAGCCTGAACGCCTTCAAGCTGCTTTCTCTCATCCCTCTTTATCAGAAAGCGTTGTCGCAAATGATTTCATTCGATCATTTCAAATGCACGGAAGAGACAAGATTGTCATTGTTCAGCAGCGCAAAAGTAGCACCATCGGCAATACGGTAGTCGATGTTGAAGTCATTTCTCCCTTTTCCAGCCATTTTCGGTTTGGCGCACTTGCTCTCGATTGCCGTGATGTCATTACAAATGGTCTTCGAGGAGTGATGGTCTTTCTTCGCTTTGTTGCTTTGGTCGACCATTTCAAAACGCGTCAGGATTTCTGTTGCCGAGTTGTCGATTTTTAAAGTGTACAGCCACTTCGTAGTCAAGGTGTTTTGACGTCAGAAGGAAAATGAAGTGGTCCGCGATATTTTCATCGATTTGGCCCCCTCGAGCGTAGAAAGGCACATGGTGAATAAATTGCGCAGAATGTCCTCCGGAAAAACAGCACCAAACGTTAGGCTCATCAAAAATTGCCAATAAAACGAACGCTAAACATCCATTTAAAATACCTCAATCAATCAAAGCACAACAAAAAAATTTTTTTAATATAATTTTCATAGATAAATTAAATAATAATTTTATATGATGTATTATTTAAACCACACCTTTAAAGTCCCGCTTCCGCCTGTGCGGCAGAGAGACATAAAGCCATCACCGTTGAACAATTCCGCCTCCAATTCGCGGGTAATTGACGGCTCCTTCTGGGCCTTGCGCTCATTGTTGTCAGATGGCACAACCTGAAAATGTCTCCAAAATTAGAAAAGAATTTAAAAAACATTTCGCAAAAACTACGAGATCGGAAGGCGTTTCATAACCTCATCCAGGCGGTGCTTCGTCCATCAATTCGGTGCGTCATCCCCAACAGGGGAATACGGTCCGTCGAGGGTAGGGGGGAGGGAATCGTCGGAATATTGGCTCATTGTTTTCTTTCTTAAATTTTAAAAAAAAAAAAATTCAACCATTGAGTTTAGTTAAAATGTCAAAGAAAATGGCCGATCAAAAAAAATCGGGCATGACCCCTCTCCAGCGATGATTTGGGCCATTTTTGGAGAGTAAAAACGCGCATAGGTCACCCCCTACACGTGTTTTTAACCTTCCGCCCAAGCCATCACATTGGAGGGCATGCCCACCAACTATGACTATCATAGCAAGCGATTATGGAACCGCTCATGGAACACAAAGTGTGTGGCACTACCATACCAAAGTGCGGAGGTATGGTGTAGGCATCTCCGTGTCGGGTAATTACTCCCTTCACAGAGCATTTTCGCCAACGCCCACAGCACATATGAGTTCCGTCAACGCGGATTTTAATCCGGGGTGTTGAGTTTGAGCAGCTGCGCGTTCGACACTGCTCAGTGACTCGCGGTCCTCCGGGCCAGCCAGTCCCGGTTATTCTCTCGCTGTACCAATGCAGCCCGTAGGCAGGGCACATTAGGGCTAGGAACCGCCACCCCCGCTGCTAGGAACAGGCACACCTTCACCCTCAAGGCCAGCGAGTGAAGGGCCCCCATCCACACCAGACCGACTATCTGGCTGGGCTTAAACATCGCTGTGACACCCGGCGGGCTATGACGGAAACATGGTTTCGGTCAGTCACTGCCGCAGCCCTGGATACCAGCGGAATAAGCCCCGTGGACAGTGAACGCCCGTGCCCACCCCTCTGGGAAGTAACCCAGTACCGGGGCAGGACTCCTCGGTTTAAGGATGGCCCCCAGGATATTTGAAAAGGCTTAACAAATATCCTAAAGGGGTTTAGTACCGAGTAAACCAACAAAATAACAAAATGGGGTGAGAAAGGACAGTACAAAGTACTTGCGATCAATGAAAAATGAAAAAAAACAAGGGAAAATGAATAAAAAAGGAAAAAAAGAGTGGAAACGAAAATATTTTAAAGGGGGAAGCAAAAATAATTAAAATTTGAAGAAAAAAGCGGAAAATTAATAAAAATTTTTAAATTTGAGAAAAACAGAATGCCAAGATGTGAAAATAATTTTTTAATTTGAGAAAACAGAATGCCAAGATGTGAAAATAATTTTAAATTTGAAAAACAGAATGCCAAGAATTAAATAATTTTAAATTTGAGAAAACAGAATGCCAAGAATTGAAATAAAAGAAAAATAATTTTTAAATTTGAAAAAACAGAATGCCAAGGATTGAATAATTTATTAAAATTTAAAAAAGAGAATGCCAAAAACTGGCAAAAAATAATTGAGGAGTTTTGGCACGAAAAGGTGCGACAATTGGCAAATGAAAATGTGAAAAAAGGGGGCAAAACAATGCCAAAAAATGGATGGAAATAATTGAAGAATCTTGGCACAAAAAGGTGCAATAATTGGCAAATAAAAATGTGAAAAAAAGGGGGCAGAACAATGCCAAAAAATTGAGGCAAAATGGCACAAAAAAATGGTGGCATAATAATGTCAATTTGGCACATAAATAAATGGCAAAAAGTAATGGGTAAACAAATGCCAAAGAAGGAAAAATTAAGGCATAAATAAATGAAAAGGGATTATTGATTGGCTTTTCCATCCGTAAAGTGAATTAAATTAAATGAAAATGACCAAATGGACAAAAAATCAATTAGTAAATTGTTTATTGTCTGAAGGTGTCAGATTACATAATAAGCGTGCGGGAGTGTGGGCGGCACTACAAAGTACGCGACCAATTAAAAAATTTGATTTGTTTATTTGGCACCTTCCCAACACCCTGCCCCCTTCATAATTGATTTGTTTACATCACCCCCATCCCCCTCTCGCCGCACGCTCTTGCCCCCCTCCAGCCGCTGGTGACGTCAATTTTTCCCTTTATGAGAGCAAATTAATGTTTATCATCCATTGCCAATGTGGCCGAGTGGTTAGTGCGTCAGTCTGGCCGCCCCCCTGGGGTTCGGATCCGCTTGGTGCGGTGAATTTTAAATGAATTTAAATTCAACGTCTTTGACCTTTAAGACGTTTAAAATAATTTAAATTTAATTAAAATAATTTGCATAAAGTCGCGCAGTCAAAAAAGTCGCGCACCCCCCTGCAATAGGTTTGGGTTTGCAAGAAAAAAGGCGCGCAATAGGTTTGGGTTTCAAAAAAAGTCGCGCAATAGGTTTTGGCTTCAGTACTGAAAAGTCTGGCGCTCAAATGGCCCGCGCTCACTTGGCGGCGCTCAAATGGGTTGGCCGTGCACCCCTCCCATAGGTATTGATTTCATCGCTAGGGTATGGGGGGCTACCGTAATCCGGACAAAATGGAGTGGGTAACTACTAAAGCTATCGTGGAAAAAGAGCTGGCGCCGAAACGCGTGGGTCCCGTTTGTACATTTAGTCTTTCTAAAATATTTTATGAATTTTAAAAAAATACTATTTTTTCAGAAAATTTTTGTGTTTTAAAAGTATTTAAAATAACAAATAAATATTATAAAATTATCCATAAAAAGCGACGAAGAAATTGATGCAGAAGTTTCCTAATATTTTTTTGTTAATGTTTTATTAAAACAAATTGTTCAATAGTTTTTGCACGTTTCTGACTTCAAAAGTTTTGAAAAAAAATTTTTTTGAGGGGGGCTTATATTCGAAGGGGGCTTCTTTCTACTCGAGGGGGGGGGGGCTTCTATTGTTCAACCCCCCTCCAAGGGGGGCTTATATTC
>CP049710.1:1719527-1796669 GCA_004148225.2 Heterodera glycines | reverse complement strand
ATAACGCACGGCGCGTAGGGATGATGAAGTTTGATGCGATGTCTTGCGTAAAAATATGCTGCAACATTTATGTTGTATGGTGACCGTAACTTGCCATAGGCGGGAATGAAAGCTGCACCCCGCTCAGTAATGCCGCCGACAAAGAAAGTTATGCTCATCCCATTGCGGTCTTTGTAGGTAGTCCTGACTTTCTTGCCCATCAACTCTTTCAACACATTCGACCGGTCGTCGGGGTGGTTAAATCGATCTCGAAGAGATTTAGGTGAGCAAGAGAGCAGGTTGGCGCAAAAGAGACTGACAAGTACCATTTTGTGGTATGAATGTACCAATTGCAATGTTTGAGCTTTTATAGCTTTGAAATAATCTCCGCCTACTTAAAGCCAATTAAATTCACCCGCTCAAAGCTCAAATTCATTTTATAAAATGTCATCATTATCTCCCGAAAAAATTATGCCTCAAGCTCCGTCCCCTAAAAAGGCAAAAGTTGACCAACGAGCTCTCTGGAAAATCTTCAAGGGCAAGTACATGCTGGCAATTTATCTCTGCGACGATGACTGGCGAAAACTGTACGAGAACAAAGAGAAAGTCAGACGATTAGAGGACGACGACGATAATGTGACCCTTAGTTTCCAAATGTGTGAGGATTGCGCACGCGTGAATTGCAATGCAACTGACATAATGGCACCACTGAAGAAACGAAAGATCGAGAAAGCTTAAACACTTCATAATTTATTGTTTTTTTATGCTTATCTCTTAAATAAATCGTAATTCTTTTACGCAATGATTGGGTGTGAATGACCGTAGCGGAGTGGGTTGGGTTGTTTTGGTGTTTTTGTTTCAATCTCGACTCATTCACCCATCCGCATCCCTTCTCGTCCAATTTTCACCGAAGAACAATTCAAATCCTGCCGTCAAAATGGAAGCTAATTCGGGATCCTTGACGGCTTCATTGCAAGCAGCAGAAGCTGAAATTGGAGCTCTGAAGGAAATGGTCAAGCTGCAGAATGAGAAAATGAAGGACATGCGCCACCGTTTTGTGAACTTCCGCTCCCGGCTAGATCAGCTGGAGGCATGGGCTGCTGACGTAAAATTTAAACTTTTTTATTTTTTTTAATCATTAAAATGTGTTTAGAACAAGCAAACGAAATTTGTGCGCCCCAACACACGCAAACGCGTGTTGTTGAACGATTCGCCAGAGAAGGAAATGCCGGCGACATCAAATGCTGCTGCTTCAGGCAACTTTTTCTTAGTTATCAATTTGACATTATTTACATTATGATCACTTTAAAGGTGATCGTCAACAAAACTTTCAAGAAGAATTTTTTGAAGTTAAATTCAAAAAATTCATGAAAGAGAAATTGGATGAGGCGAAGCTCTGCGCGGAATTTGCGCTCAATGCGGCTGAGCGCAAAATGCGGGAGCAGCTGCAGGATCAGATGCAGGTGGAGCGCGAGCGGAACCGCCAAAATTTGAAGACGGCAATGGAGGAGCAGAATGCGCGGTGCCGGCGACTTGCCCTTCAAAGCTTCCGCGCAGCAAAAGAAATGGTGGAGAAGAAAATGGACTCCTCCATTTTAGACAACGAAGGCGGTGTCACCCCGAAATGGGAGCAGCACTGTATGTTCTGCCTGGGCAGCGAAGCAATGTTTGGGAGAAAGGAGTGCGCACACGTCAATGTGTGCGCAGATTGTTCCATTGTATGGGCCGGGGATGATATGTGCAAGTGTCTAACTTGCCAGGTGGCATGCCAAAGTTTTAATTATTTTGGTCCCTCCCCGCAATAACCATTTATTTGACTCCATTTTGTTAATCTACATTTTCTTTCAATTAAATTGTCAACCATTATGTGAGGATTATTTATTTATTTTTTGTCAACAATTTAAAAAATTAAATGCAACAATTCATCTCAAAAAATCATTGATTTTGGGCGGCGGCGGCTTCCCTGGCCATGCGCCTTCGACGCCGTTCAGCCCCGGCCACATTCTATAATAATAATTATATATTTTTGTACAATGGAAAAAATGGGGTACTCACCTTGCCCCTTTTATGCTTCTTATGCGTCGGCTGTTCGGCTTGTTCGGGTTGTCCGGGCTGTCCAGGCTGACCGGGTTGTTCGGGCTGTCCGAGTGGGCCAGGCTGTTCGGGTTGCCCGGGTTGTTCAGGTGGACCATCTGGAAATGAATAAATAAATAAATAAAATTCAATAGTACTTTTCTTATTACCCAAAATGGCGCCCAATGGTCCGCCATCACCAACTCCGCCACCATTCTCGTCCAACTCTTGGTTTGCTGCTGCTGGTGGTGGTGCTGCCGCCAAATTTTCGTCATCAATCAGCGGCATTTCTGCTGCTGCAAGTGGTGGAGGCGTCATCGCTTCTCTTTGCACCTCGTTGATAAACACAATTTCGTCGTCGTCGTCCTCCTCCATCACTGCTGCTGCCTGCGGCTGCATTTGGTCGATAATCAAGGCTGCTTCTTCCACTGCTGGTGCTGCTGCCGGCAGTGCTGCTTCCTCCAACAAAATTTCGTCGTCGTTGTCGTCAATTAAAATCACTTCAACTGCTGCTGGCACAGCTTCCATTTGAATTTGGTTCCCTTCTTCTTCTGCTGCTTGTGGTGGTGGTGTTGCTGCTGGTGCCCCTGGGAAATTCTGGTGGTGGTCCTCCTCCTCTTCCATCGCTTCTTCTGCTGGTGCCTCCGGCACATTTTGTGCTTCTTCTTCTTCTGCTGCTGCTGTTTGTGCATCTTTAATTAATTAATTTATTATTATTACGAAGGAATGTAATTAATTAATTAATTTACCGAAAAGTCGACGGCGCGCAGGATTCCTCCCTGGGTAGACTGACTCCACCACTGGCAGATGCCGACCGCTGCGAACAGTGCTCATCCAAGGCGCAGGCCGTTCGGGAAATTGGAAATTGTGCGGCGGCGTGTTCCCAAGGTCGTGCACCTGGAGCCACGCCGCGTGGATTTGAGGCGCTTGCTGAATTATTTTTTTTATTCAATCTTTTTTTTTGTGCACAAATTTAAAAAAAAAACTGTTACCCTTGCTATATCCACTTCCAATTCGTAAGTGTCGTCGCGGTAAGAAAAAGACCGCCAGTGGATCCTCAATTCTCGTCGTTGACCATCTGCGGCGCGCCTTGAACAAACGATGGCAGCGATTTCGTAGCGGCGGTCGTCCCTGACCGTCCGCCTCCTGCGTTGTTGCTGTACTGCTTGAACTCGTTGTTGTTGTACTGCGTGAACTTGTTGTTGTTGCTGTACTGCTTGAACTTGTTGTTGTTGTTGATGATGATGTGCTGCTGCTGCTGGAGGTGGCGGCGACGGGGTTCTCGGTGCATTAATTATATCTATAGGGAATCCGTTATTTTTTTATTATTTTTAAAAAAATGCAATTTACCAGCCATGAATCGCAATTCCTCTTCCGCCGCGTTGGGCATGTGTTGGTTATGTTGCCTCACCAACGCGGCCCATCGCTCAGTCGCCACCGCGTCCTCCGCAAATGCCCGCCGGCGGCAGTAAGGGCATGTTCCACCAAGCCGAACTCCGGCTGCCGTCCGAGCTGCTGAAAATTTTTTAATTTTTGAAAAAATTTTTTTTATTTTTTGTTTCTAACTGGTTTGGCGAAGCTGGCGGGCAATGCATGCAAAATGTGACACGCCGGTGCAACACGGCAAAACAACGGCTTGAAACCGCTCATCTGGTGGTGCATTTTGCGGAGGGTACAAAGGCTCCAAGCAGAAGCAGTCCAGTTGATTCATAGCTAACAAAAAAAAAAAAGATTTTTTCCATGGGTTCTCGTCCTAAAAGGACGGAACCGTACGGTTCACAACCGAAAGGACGGAACTGTACAGTTCTCGTCCTTTCAGGACGGAACCTATGGAGGGGGGGGGGTATACACAGAATTTTTAAAATTATAAAAATTAATATTTGTTCAAAATAAATAAAAATGCAAAATTTTTTTCAAAATTTGTCGGTAAAAAGTTTTCAGAATATGAACATTTTAAAAAAATAAGTATTTTTTTCAAATTTGTAGAAAAAATTTCATAGGTTCTCGTCCTAAAAGGACGGAACCGTACGGTTCGCGTCCCGAAAGGACGGAACCGTACGGTTCGCGTCCCGAAAGGACGGAACCATGAAAGAGAGAAGAGAGAGAGAGAGAGAGAATAGAGAAAATTTAAAAATGGACGAATTTATTTTTTTTCAAAATTGGATGGGAAAAAAGTCCATTGGTTCACGTCCTAAAAGGACGGAACCGTACAGTTCTCGTCCTAAAAGGACGGAACCGTACAGTTCTCGTCCTAAAAGGACGGAACCGTACCGTTCGCGTCCCGAAAGGACGGAACCATGAAAGGGAGGAGGGAGAGAGAGAGAAAGAGAGAGTAGAGAAAATTGTAAAAATGCAATTTTTTTTGAAAATTGGATGGGAAAAAAGTCCATTGATTCACGTCCTAAAAGGACGGAACCGTACAGTTCTCGTCCTAAAAGGACGGAACCGTACCGTTCGCGTCCCGAAAGGACGGAACACGAAAGAGAGGAGAGAGGGAGAGAGAGAGAAAGAGAGAGTAGAGAAAATTGTAAAAATGCAATTTTTTTTGAAAAAAGATTTAAAATTGGATAAGGAAAATTCGCTCACGTCCTCAAAGGACGGAACCCTAAGGTTCACATTCCGACAGGATGGAAGCGATAGCAAGGGAGAAATGAGGATTTTTAAATTTTGAAAAAAATTTTAATTAATGATTATTATACAAAAAAAATGAGAAAAAAAGTTTTGCCATAGGTTCACGCCCTCAAAGGACGGAACCCTAAGGTTCACATTCCGACAGGATGGATCCGCCATACATTGCTGAGTTCATGGCGCAGAAGATTCAAGCATCAGGAAAAAGAAAGATATTTTTAAAAATAAAACGAGAATTTTTGTTTGGAAATTGAAAAAAAATTACAATGGAAATTTGTGGAAAATTTTAAGAAAATGTGGAAGATATTGATGGAAATGGGGGGGGGGGCAAACGGAGAAGTTACAATTATGAGCAAATGAATTCAAAATGGGAAAGTTATAGGCATTAACGAAGGGGAGGGATGGATGAGGTCAGCGATGCAAAGGTCAGGAGGCACCGATGGACAAGGCATCAATTGATGCACAAACTCATCCCTTAACCTCCCAAAGGACGCCACTCCTCCCTCTCCGTGGCATCATATTTGCCTCCCTCCCCTCCAATTCCCAATGGACGCCGTCCCCTCCCTCTCCTCGGCACGACTCTCCAAGGGACGCCGTCCCCTCCGCCGTCATCCCCCCCCCTCATCCAAACCAATTTTAAAATTTAAAGTGCGCGAAAAGGACGACCTCGGCTGCACGGCTCCTACTCCTAAAGGCAATGCAGAAGGTGGTGCGAACGCCTGGGTGCGGACTGCTATACACTGGTAAAATTATTATTAGTTGTACAATAAAAAAAAAAATTTTTCAGACACTGATTCACTGGTCTTTCTCCACCCGGAAGACATTTGCCCGCTCAAAACATAGGCGGCAACTTCAAAGACCCCAATACCCATCAATCATAATTTGCCTACTACGACGCACCCGTATTGCTAACTACTCTCCCAATCCTCAAATTTTTTTTTGCTTACGAATGAATCTAGGGAAAATGACCAAAAATCTGCTAAACTGAAGAGCAATCCATTCGGCGAATTGTAATTGCTTTTATTCCAAATAAAACCGATCGAAATTTCCCTTTAATATTTTTTTCGGTTAATTTTGAATTTTTCCTTTTCTTTCAGCAACAGCGAATGCACATTTTGGACACTGAGAGTTTTGAGCACACTTTTGGCAAAAAGGCACAACGAAAAAAGGCGCAACTGAAAGTCAATGACTTGGAGGTAAGACTTTGGGTTGGGACGGAAGGAAACAAACGGACACAATGCCAAAATCAGAATTAAAAATATATATTTTGGTTACGGAAAAGCGAAAATCTTCAGGAGTTTTGTGAAGAAGCACAGCAAAGGGCTGACGGTTACGTCGAAACTAACGACCGTTCGCTTCTGTCCAACCAACAGAGGGCCCTCGAGGAACGCACTGAAAACCCAACGCCACTCTTTCGCGCGGGGCAAAGTGCACGCGTTTGGAGCGAACTTTACAAAGTAAAACATTTACTTTTTGAATTTTATAACTGATAATGCAAATTCATTCATTATCAACTGGTTTTGTTCATTATAAATTTTACAAATTATCAATTTTTCATTTCACTCTTTTCCCATATTCCCAGGTCATTGACTCGTCCGATGTCGTCATCGAAGTTTTGGATGCCCGCGATCCGATGGGTACGCGATGCCGCCAAGTGGAACAGTTCCTGCAAAAGGAGAAGCCCCACAAACATTTGATCCTTGTGTTGAACAAAGTCGACTTGGTGCCAAATTGGGTTACGGTAAATGCATTTTTCAACCGGCACAAATTTATAATTTATTCCAAATAATTCGGTCACGCTTTATTTTGTAATTTATAGCAAAACCTTAATTACATTGCAGAAGAAATGGCTCCAAATTCTGTCCAAGGAAATTCCGACCATCGCTTTCCACGCGTCCATTCAGCATAGTTTCGGCAAAGGCGCATTGATCAATTTGCTACGACAATTTTACCGGCTCCACCGCAAGGAACGGCAACAGATCAGTGTTGGGATGATCGGTTATCCGAACGTCGGAAAATCCTCCGTCATTAACACACTTAGGGCCAAAAAAGTGAGTGAAGCGCAAACGGTGGTCATTGTTGGGCAAGGGCGTAGCCAGGGGCCCCCGAAACTAAAAAAAGTAAAAATTTTCAGCAAATTTTATGCAATTGCATATTTTTGAAAAATGGACCTCAAAATGGCAACAACAAAAAATAGCCATTTGGCGACAAACGGTTACAAATTCCTGTAAAATTGAATTGCAATGCATCTGACATAATGGCACCACTGAAGAAACGAAAGATCGAGAAAGCTTAAACACTTCATAATTTATTGTTTTTTTATGCTTATCATCAGCCCCATTGGCGGGTGAGACAAAAGTGTGGCAATATGTAATGATGATGAAGGGCATTTACCTGATCGACTGTCCGGGCGTCGTTTACCCTCCCCACGGGGACACGGAAACCGATTTGGTACTCAAAGGCGTGGTGAGAATTCATTGGTTTATCACTTGGACGACGAGTCACATGTTTTGTTTGTCAGGTCCGAGTGGAAAATGTGCCCGATCCGGAGAATCACATCCAAACAGTTTTGGACAGAGTCCGTCCCAACCATTTGCGGAGGCACTACAATTTTGTGAAAAGTGAGGGTGGCGGTGCGAATGGCGAACGCTTTTGGACAAATTGCGAGGATTTTATGACCATATTTTTTTTTAATCATTAAAATGTGTTTAGAACAAGCAAACGAAATTTGTGCACAACACGCGTGTTGTTGAACGTGTCCTCACTGTCAATAGTTTTATTAAAATTTATACAAGGTTTAAAAAGCGCATTCGTTTTTCCTCAAAATTTTTTCATTTATTTGGGGGGGGGGGCGACGCGTGCCCTCCCCACCCAATGGATATTGGGCCTGGCCTGGTTAAATGGGTTTTTATTATTATTATTATATTATCATTTAAGATCGCTCTTTCCTCTGGCCGTCTTCTCAGAGGAGGAGAGCCCGACTTAAACACGGTGGCACGTCAAATTTTGAATGATTACCAACGTGGTGAGGCAATAGTTTAAAAAACGCGTAAATCAAACGGATTCTTCCAAACCAATTGCTGCGCAGAGATTTCACGTTTATAATTTGTCCGCTAATAAGGCAATCTCCCGCATTATGTGGTGCCCCCCGGGTGCGAGCGGACATTGGCAGACGACGACGACACTCAACCGGACGAAGTTCAGGAAAAAGACGAGGTAAACTGAAGACAAATGTCGAAATTGGCCAATGAACTTTGACCCGACCCCGAATTAATGACGAAACCCAAACAAATGAGCATTTATAATTTCTCTTTGTTTCCGCCATGGAATGGAACCGAAATTCCCTTTTATTTGCCAGAGACCCATCACTGTTGTGGAGGAAGATGAGAGAGCACAGGTGACAGACTCGGAATATGAAGACGGAAAGGGAGTGGAAGAAGAAGGGGAGGAGGAGGACGGAGAAGAAAAAGTGAAGGAGGAAGTGGAAGAGGAGGGGGAGGAGGAGGACATGGACGACCCGAGCGGAGAGAGGGCCATTTTACGAGCAATTTTGGAGAAAAATAAACCGAAACAAAGCGAAGAAGGGGAAATAGTGGACAAAAAGGAGGAAGAGCGGGACGAGACGAAGGAAGACAAAGGCAAAGAGAGGGAAGAGGAGGGGGAAGAAGACGAGGAAGACGGCACATCCAGTGTGGTGACGGACTTTGAATTTCAGGCATATTGAAACCGAAAAATTCGGAAATACGTTGCTCAATTACAGTTCAGCACAACGGATGATGACGCGGAAATGGAGAGCATTGGTTCCGATTTGGAGGGAAATGGGATCGGAAAGGAGGAAACGCGGCGGAAAACGATTGGGGGCAAAAGGGCGAGGGGGAAACGGGGTGGCACAAAAAATGCCAACAAAAAACAACCGCAAAACAGCGGACGGACCGGGAGAGCGGCAGCGATTTTGGGGGCAACGAATGCCGAAAAAGTAGGAGAAAGCATCGAATGGCATGGCAAATTGAGATGAATAAAATTGAATTTAGACAAAGGACGGCGGGCGGGAGAAGGAAGGAGTGGTCAGTTTTGAGAGGTCCAAGCACAGTGTTCCGCGCAACATGTGGTACAAAAAGTTGGCCAAACGTACAAAAGCCAAACACCAACAATAAGAAATAATTGATGATGGCGATTCAATGGGAGTGCTGTTGCGACTTTTAAATTGTCATTTTGTACTGTTGTTTTTGTTGTTTGTTCATAAAATGCCAAGAAAGAGAAGGGTTACCTATCATTTCGTCACTGAGACATAATTTTTTAAAAATATTGGCTAATTTCAATTAAATTATCTTATGAAAGTATTAAATGGTTTAAAATTCTCTAAAAATTATTCCTTTATAAGAATACCACCGGTGGAAGCCCCTTTTTCGAAAATTTTTTGAGATTTTAAAAAGCCAAAAAATAAGTTTATAAGATTTTAAAGATCGCTCTGATCATGAATTTGACTGTTGACTTAAATGATAATGCTCTGAGATAACGATGGGGATTTTCTGCTGCTGCTTTCTGCATAAATTCAGCAAAAATTTGACGCAAATTGTTCTCTTGGTCAACAGAGAGATATTGCGCTTAAGAGTTTTCCCTCAATGCCTTTTTCTGGCGCATTTTCATAATCAGCAACGAATATTACCATCCTGAAAATTTAAGCATCCCTTTAACAAATTTATTGATGAATGCATCCGATCCCCGGCCTTTTGTCGAAGTTGAGTTCAATTGGTGAATTTATGAAACTTAAGTCTGCAAGTTGCGAGAAAGCCAATGGGAAGTATAGAACACTTAAATAAAACAAGAATTTCCAATATTTATCTAAAAGTTTTAAAAAATATTCCCCAGTGACGAAATGATCGGCCACCAAGAGAAGGGCACAATTGTACTCTCTCTCTTATTCACTCACAATAATAACAATTCTCTATTTTTTAAAATATTTTTTTGTTTGTCTCTCTTTTCTTCTGATCCCTCCTTTGGGTTCTCTGAATTCTTTTCTCAAATCGCCTTTTGTTGGACCGTTAAGTAAAATTGGTTCATTGTCCGTCGGAAACGCGCCCTTCGGTTTGAAAACCAAACCTTAAAATTTACAAAAATTGGCCGTCTTTTGGCAAATGTTTCTTTTTCTTTTGCCTGTATTTTGGCCTCTGTCAGTTGCGTTTGCTTCGCCATTTGCTGCCTTTCTTCTGCGTTTGGGTAGCCTCTATAACATAAAATTCGAATTTGGCACTTTTCCTCGGCATTATTGGCGTTTTGCCTTTTTCCTCCCTTCGGCTTACCCATTCATGTACAAATTTCGCTGAAATGCGCTCTCGAGAATGTTCAGCTGGTCAGGGGCGAACCAAGTTCTGACTCGGCGTGGTGGAGAAGCATCGGAGGATTGGCGAGACCGTCCTGCTGAAAATGTTTTAAATTTATTATTTCGATTTTAAAATTAAATATAATTCACCGTAATTGGGTACACAGAATTTTTAAAATTATCCCAATATCACTGAAATGCTATGCTTTAAATGGCCTTCCGCCGGGCGTCGCTTTTTTCTTTGTGTGTCTTTCACCCTATATTTTAAAATATTTATTTGTTTATTTCATTTATTGCCTTTTTATAGAAAATTTCTTCGCCGCCGGCAGCGAATGATTAGGCGAAGAAGCTGCCCCGGGAGAAACTGAGCCTGAAAGCTTAATTTTATAAGGCCTTAAATACCAATTTGCTAATGCGGCATTGCCTGTTTCAGCAAATCTGCACAGAATTTTGGACACGCATCCGTGGGAAACCTAAGGCAAATTTGGGACTGGCATATGAATGTGTGACCAAATTAATGAAAATAATCACCTTTAATTGCCGACTAATTTGGCACGGCCTAAAAGAACGGAAAATAAAGGAAGAGATGCCGAACCAATGAAGGGAAACTCGTTTGATTTTTGCAAAATGCCAACTCCGTTCCCTTCCCCCCCCTTGTAAAAATGCAATTTTTTTTGAAAATTGGAAATAGTAGGAAAAACACTTTCTTTTTTGTGTTTGCGAACAAAAGTTGGGACTTTTATTTACATATTTTTACATATTTCGGGGTTTTTCTACATATTACATATGTATATATTTTTATACATATTTTTTTGGGAATTTTTGAGGATTTATAGAAATTTCTTGTGAAAAATTTAAAAGAATTTTTTGAAAATGTGCCCTCAAAAATCTGTTTTTTTCAAAAATGAGATATCAAAAATTAATTTTTAAAGTAAAAAAAGGTAATTCTAAGCCTATTTAGGTCATTTTTATGGCATTTATTTGTAACATTTCTCAATGAAATTAGAGAATTTTATATAAAATAAAAATCGATAAAAGTTTTTTAAGTTCGAGAGAAATACCTAAAGACCGAACGGGAAGAATGTGAGTTGAAGCAAAGCCCGATTATCCCGCGCGGGATTCCGAAAAAAGCCTCCTGATTGATCGGGATCCCGACCCGGGGTCCCTCTCGAATGTTTTTACAAGAATATATGGGATTAATAGGGGCGCGGTATTTGGTCGGGATCCCTCCAGATCGTTTTCCAAGAATCTTTGGGATTAATCGGGTTCTGGATTTGGATGGGCCTCCCGACTGAGGATCCTTCCCGATCGATTTTCCAAAAAACTTCGATTGATCGCGACCGGGATTTGTGTTGGGATCCCTAACAGACGCTTGTTGTCCGTTCTCTAGGAATAACCAGAAAATAAGATAACATGCATGCCAATCTTTAAAATGATTTTAGCTAAAAAATTTAAAAATTCATAAAATTGTAACCAAATTTTAAATATGTTTTATTATTATACAAATTCTACATTTATACTTTTTTTTATTATAATATAAGAAATATTTACAATAAATTTACATGTTAATTTGCTCAATACTTAACGCGTCATGGATTGCGAATAACATTTGAATAAGCAAATCGATTTTTAGTCCAATAAATTCTAAGCATTAAAATGCTAAATTATATTTTTTGATTAAAATTTACAATTTATTTCGCAGGATTGAGAGATTGTACAGTTCTGTAAAGCTAATAGATAATAATGGCCAAAAAAGAAAGAAGTTTCTTTTTGCCCATTTTTGGAAATCAAAATTACGTTTCATTGCCCAAAAATTCTTTCGGATTTGTGATTTGCATGCCGAGAAGAATCGATGGATATCTCATTTGGGTGTGGGCATAAATTGGATTTTATTTAATTTTTTTTGTCTTTTTCCAAATTCTTAAATTTTTATAACCCCAATGAAAGCCAGCGCCGGACCAGTCTAACAAGGGAGCCCCACTCGAACTGTTAATTTGTTGAAAAAACCCTCGAGGTGCCCTAAGCAGGCCCCCGGAAAATGCGTCAGGAGAAAATGCGACAATGATACTAATATTTTAAAATAAAATTATATAGGATTAGTATTGTAATACAAAAGTAAACTTCGACAAGAACATAATTCTGATTTCCGAACCCGGACCCGAATTCAATAAAAGTCGAAAGTGAAAATTTTCGAACTCAGGGTTTTTCTCCAAAATCGGTTTAAATACACGGAAATAAACTGAAAGCCAACAGTCCTTCAATAATAGATCATTTATGCCGTTTTTGAACCAAAAATGCTAAATTCGAAAATATGGGTTTTCGACTTTTTGTTCGAGTTCGAAATATGGCCATAAAATATGGACCAAAAATCGAAAAATATGGAAAAATATGCAAATATGGACATAAATCGCGAAATATGGAAAAAAATGGATATAGAAATCCATCCTAGAAGCTTCAAACCAAGCTAAAATCCGTTATTGGCAGTTATAATTGATTCCTTCCAAAAATTGCAAATTTTGCATTGCTTGACAACTGACCAAAAACAGAAGGAATATTGTGACCATTTCAACATTTATTACTATGATCGAAAGATAAATGGTAATACCATATTTCCTCTAATTAAGCCCTCGGGGGCTTTTATTTTCAAATCTTGAGCAAAATAATTTATGCAATTTTCTCTCTATTCACAAAAAATGCTAAGATTTACGTAACCAACAAAAAGTGACATTTTCTCTATAACCAAACCGATTCTTCAGAAATTTTAAATTTTTCCAATTTTTAAATTTTTAGGATTGGAAGCCGAATCTAAATATTGATGACATGATGAATGAATGTCTTAATGGTTTGCCAAAACCAGGCTCATCAGTCAAAAATGCATGTGACAGTGCGAACGATTGGTGGTGCACATGTATGGAGGAAAGCTGTGATGATTTTAATTTTAGTGACTAAATAACATGAAAAAATTTCTAATTTTTAGGATTTGCAAAAATTTTCGTGTCTTTCTGGTCGCATTTTTGGATCACATTCGTCATCGCTTTGTTTTGATCAGCCAATTTTTGGACAAATTCACGCACTTCCAAAGTGACATCAATTTCTTCAAAAATTTTGCCATAAATTTTATGGGCCACCAATAAATTTTGCGGTTGTGCAATCATCCAAAAAACCCGTAAATGCATTTATTATTAAATAATATATTACATATTATCTTTTATTCATTCTTTTCATAAGATAATACTTCACCTATTTATACACATAAAATTTTAATTTCCTGTTGCACACTTTTAGCACTATGGCATTATGCCATCTTCCTGCCTATTTTAAATTTTGTCAACAAAAAAAAATCATTAAGTTTAGTAATCAAAACATTATGGTTGGTATTTATTAGCCATCGATGTAAATACCAAAAATTAAAAAATTTTTTAGTCTTTTTTGTATTTTAAATTAGTAAAATATATTTTTTAATTCGTCTACTACGAAATAAGTAAAAATGAGGCGAATTATTTTCAAATTTTTGCTGATTACGATTGTTAAATTATTTTTATTTATCTAATTTCACATTTTTTTTATGAAGAAACTTTTTACTCTCTCTAATAATGGTAAACGATCAATTGTAATTGCGGTTCCAAATTGTTGGCGCAAATTATTTTGTGGAAATGGTCTCAGGGAACACAGACCATCCAAAAGGTAGTATTTGATTTACTAATAGATTAAACACGATTAATTTTGGGGCTTTGATTTTTAATTGGGTATATACGCCCGACCCCGACGCTTCCAACCCCGACAAGCTCTGACCCCGACCCTTAACCCTGACTCGGGGTCGGGGTTAAAAATACACCCCTAAGAATGGCATAATCGTTTGACAAATTTTTATGAATTAAAGGAAATTTTGCTTTTGTTTTTTTTATATGTTCTGGTTTAGTGGTCAGTGCTTTAAAATTAATAGTACTTTATGAGTTCGATACCGGTTGACGTTTTCTTTTGATTTTTTTCTGATTAATAGAAAAATTTTATTAAAATTAAAAGTCCAATTTTCCTTGACTAAATCATGAAAATTTAATATGTTTTAAATATTTTAACAAAATACCGAAGAAAAACAAAATTTTATCGGAAAAATCTTCATTTTTTGGTGATTACCTGTTCAAAAATAGAGCATAAATTTAAAAATTCGCCCGGCAGCGCCTATCGGCACCGACGGGCCCCCCAAAAAACCTGTTTTTCTTAAAAAATTAGCCAAAAATCCCAATATTTGGTCATTTTTTATAGACAATATCTGTTAACAAATAGCATTAAACTTAACAAAATTTTTCCCGGCGACACCTATCGGCACCGCCGAACCACCCTGTCTCCCAAAAAGTTTTTTTAAAAAGTGCGCCGCAAAAAAAAGCGTCGTTTTTTATTAAAAAAAATCGTAAAAATTTGGCAGTTTTTGGTGAAATTTTGTTAACAAATTGCACTCAAATTTTCAAAAATTTTCCCCAGCTGCGCCCCACATTCTCCTCAAAAGTCTTTGGGAAAAGCGTGCGCGAAAAAATGTTTTGGAAAGCAAAAAAAAATGTGATCAAATTCAATTTCACTGATCATTTAATTAATTTTAATGATGATTATGACTAACTTTTTTTTTGAATTTTTTGCTTGTATAAAATTTTAAAAAAATACGGAAAATTAAAAAACCCCGAACCCCGACCCCGATCCCTGCTCCCAAAAAATCTAAGCCTAAAAATGACTATTTAATTAACTTTAATTAACTTAATAAATATATGTTTAATTATAAATGCATAAATTCTATTTGAATTTTTTACAAATCGGCAAAACGCTGACCTATCCCACCAAAAAGAGACAAAGAAAGTCACTCATCTCTTTATCTAATGCATTTTTTTATTACATTAATAATTCCTATTAATCATTCACATAATTATGTGCACCTTATTCTTCTACATCAACTCTTAATTACATTTTTATGTTATATGTATTTAAATTTTTATTAGGAAATTTTTCAATAATTTTTTTCTTTAGAAATAAAACTGGCTTAGATGGACATTTACAATGATTATCTTATTGTTGACGAAAAAATGGTCAATTTTACCACGGATTGCTGTAACAATGAAGCTTCAATTCTCAAAATCAAATCCCAATTTTCTGCAATGTAAAAAGCTTTCATATTTTAAAATAAGACTTTTATTAAATTTAGTGAATTCACGAAAACTCTGAATTACAAAAATAATAATTATGGGCCAAACTTTTTGAAAATCACCGATATTAGCAATGGTTCACTGCAGAACGGTTCCGAATTGTTGGCGCAAATTATTTTGTGGAAATGGTCCCAGGGAACACAGACCATCCAAAAAGTAGTAATTGATTTATTTGTTGCTAATTTCTTTTCTAAATTAGGCACCAATTTAGACCTTTATGCTGAAGAAAAGAGGAAAAATTGGTGCTGAAGGTGAAACAAATTTGCCAGTTTCTCTTGTGATCAGATTTCTCAAAAAACGTGAAGTGATCGAAAAGTAATACAGTTAATTATTAAATGTAAACCAAATTGCCGTATTTGTTTGGCCTCAGGCTCATGCCGGTGGTGGAATGGGAAACTCCAACAAAAATAATGGGAAAAAGAAAGAGTTTGGCAAAAGATACCGTTTGGTTAGGTCATCTTATCAAAAATTTAAAAGCGGCAAAATTTTACTCGTAAAAAACGCAACTCGCTTTGAGGGGAATGGTAGTTAGCCTTCCGCCCCTACTCCGAAATTATCTGGCTATAGTACTGATCCTTTTTCGTACATCCCCGCCCCCCTCCATTTACTCAGTCCATGCCCGCCAATTTGTTCGCCGGACGACGATTTGACTGTGCACATCGGCGATCGTCAGTTGGCCATTTCTGCCCATTGGCTTATGTCCGTTTCGCCAATGATCAAACGAATGCTCAGCGTGGAGATGAAGGAGAAGCATCAGCGGGCGATCAACCTGGACGGGTTGGGCATCACGATGGAGCAGTTCAGCGAATTTGCTGATGCCATCTCAATTTCGTACTTGGGTCAACCATTTTTCCCAAATCGTAAATATTTTTTATGTCATTATTCAATAATTTTTTTTTTTTAATGGATTTTGTTTTTAATTTTTAATTAATTTAGCACCAATTTTCGCTTTTGCTGAATGAATTGACGAGTGGCAAATAATGTGCTGGAAATTTGAAGCATGCCACGACCCCAATTTGATAATTCATTTTTTTTAAATGATGTTTATTTTATCATTTAATTGGTTCGTTTATTGTTGAATGAAATAAATGCCAGGGTTCATGAATCTTCCAATTTTTTTATACAACACCAATTTGTGAATTCATAAGTGTAAGGAATAACTTAACCTGAAAATATTTTCAACGCTTATTAGTTTAAAAAAATTTTCAACTTAATTTTTCATTTTTAAATTATTGAATAAACCGTATTCCATCAAATACAGTATGCAATATTCAGTGGATATCCCACACACTTTAAATAATGCCAATTTTAGGGTGCTGGATGAGAGATACAAAATAATTCATGAATATATTTTAATAATTTCAAACAAAAGTTCATTTGGAACTCTTTTGGGATTCATGGTTTTGGGTAAAACGAATAGATTAATGTTTTTCTATTGGGTTAACTAAATTATGTATTATGGAGGCGGCATTTACAATGAATAAAGAGCAATTTCCCCCGTTTTTCCGATTAGTTTTTAGATAAATTTAGATAAAGGGCGCGGCCGCCTTTACAAAAAATAAATGCCCCCCGCCATATAATTAGATAACCAAATGGGAAAACATTTCCTACTCGTTTTGCTAAAAAATGAAGCCCTGAAAGAGTTCAAAAATGAACCTTTATTTTAAATTATTCGCCTTCATCTGTTTTAATAATAATGTGCTAAATGTCCTATTCTTTTCGAAAAATATTTTGAATTTAATTTTATCGCTTCCACTCACCCTAAATTGGCATTATTTAAAAGCAGGGTTCGATTAAAATTTTCAAAAGCCTTATTTGGCATTTGGCAGGCAAGAAAAAAAACAACTAATTTTGGTTCAAAATGCTTCATTTTACTAAATTTATTCAAAACACGCTTAAAATGTTCAAATGATTTTTTTTCGATTGTCCATCATGGACATAAAAAATTTGAGGAAAAAGTAAGTAGTTTTTCGTAAAGTTTTACTACTTTTAACAAAATTCAATAAGTTACATTTGCGAGTTATTCACCAGCAAATAACAGTAAAACAGGAACGGATTTTGCAAAATTCGTAATTATTTTGATTAAATATTTCACAATTTTATAATAGTTGTATATTTTTCGGTTTGTAAAGCTAAAATTTGTTGAAAAATTGACTTAATTAGTGATAATTACCCAATTTATATACTCAACAGCATTAAGACAAATCTTTTATATTTGTATTATCAGTTTTTATCGGCACTCACCGAATTCGGCAAAAACTGTATTTTAAAATTAAAAATTTATTTTTAAAAACAAAGTATTGTGTGTTTGAGTAATAAAATGTGTGATCGTGGTGTATGAGCGAGTAACAAAATGTTTTAAAAGATTATAGTGATCTATGAGCGAGTAATAAAAGGCGTAATGTGTGTCAAAACAGTTTAAGGATCGAATAAATGATTAATTGCAGAGAAGACCAAAGCATTGAATAAAGTAAAAGAGTTAAAAATTTGATCCAAAAATTAATTGGTTTAAATTTTCCAAATCAGCAACATTAAGCTCATTTTATCCCAATTTCCGAGCGTCGAGCCGCATTGTCCTCGATCATTCGCCACCGGCAGCAGAAGAAGAACGGATTTTGAAACTGCGGTTCACTCCTTCGTTTTTAACGCTGAGGACTGTTAAAAAAAAATTAATTTTAAAACGATTTAAAAATATAAATTTCCTTACTTAAAAGCAAAATGGACTAAAAAATGCGGAGGAATAGATATAAAAAACTTTTAAAAATGGACAAAAATACGAATGAATGATTAAAAAAGAAGGTACTTTTTATTTTCCATGGTAAAACCAATTTCTTATAAACGCGGCTTTTATAAAAATAAATCCCATCATAAAGGTAATTAATAATTTTTAATGATATAATACTTTAAACGTACAAATTCCCAATTGCCCAAGCACTTCGGCGGTTGCTTCAGGCGATTTAGTGCAATTCAAAACCATGGCATTAATTCGCTGGAGAAGAGTCGGCACCTAACAAATTTATTTTTACATTTAATCGGGACGACCAAAATAGCGAAATGACTATTAAAGATCAAAAAATATTGAAGTCTCTTTCGACTTTTAATAAAACTCACATAATTTTCAGCATTGGAGTTGAGGCCGAGTTCGTTAAAATCAGTCGCACGCGGCAAATTGGGCTGATTGTTAATGAAGCATGACAGTTCTATAATGGTGGTCAAATTCATTATAGAGTATAAAATATTGTTTACCAATGTAAGCGTTTTCAGAATAAAATCGGGCGGCACTTTGTGGCACACCATCAACCGGAGGACCGGGCAATCCCATCGGAATTTGTTTGATGCGCTTTATGAGCGTTGTCACAGAACTTTTGCAATTGGCCACCTGAAATTTGTTTGTTAATTTTTTAGTAGAAAAATTATTACTATGATTTACAAATATTTAATGGATTCGCTTTTAAATGAGCTAATTTTAAATGAGTGAGAGCCATTTATTTCATGTATTTATTGTGGAAAAGAATATATATATGTCTGACCACTTTGCATATCAATTTCAACCAATCAGCGTGCCGACTGATCAAAAATTGATCAAATGAAAAACAAACTCGGCACTTTGCCCATTTACGATTAAAACGTATATAGGCGACTATTTCAAACAAAAGTTCATTTGGAATTATTTTGGGATTCATGATTTTTGGCAAAAATGAGTAAATAAAATTTTGCCATTGGTTATCGTATTTATACAATGGCGGCATTTATTTTTTGTAAAGAGCGTGCCCATTATAAATTTATCTAAAAAGCAATCGAAAAAACGGGGGAAAATTCTGCCCGTTTTGCAATTGACCTTCGGTGAAGGCTGAGATGGAAACCGCGCAGTGAGTTATGATTATAGAACAAAATGAAAACATTTAGAAAAGAATCCATTGAAAAAAAAGTTACAAAAAAATTTTTTTATTTTGGTAACCCTAATTTTTAAATGTGGCATTTCTGGATTTTATTTAAGCTGTGACTAATTATTGTGGGGTTGAGTCTGCCTACAAAAAATTGAAAATGGCCGATGCCAAAGTGGGCAATGTTTGAAGGGGATTGAAAAATATGAGCCAATAAAGGCAAAGTGACTTTTATGTTTTGGAAACCAAAATTTTTAATAATTAACAAAAAAATTAGAGAGGGTACGAGAGAGTAGAGGAAAAAGAAAGGTGAAAAAAAAGATTGAAGGTAATGCAAATACGATTTTTTAGTGCAAGCCGAAGTTCAGAAATGTGCCATTCCCCGGAATAGCCAATTTTTGAAACTGTGGTTATTATTGGAAAGATGGAGAGTTTGATAATCGAAAATAGCCGTGCTAAAATAGGCACTGTTTGAATTAGGGTTAAGCCTCGACCCCGAGCCTCCCGGCCCCCGACCCGAACCGAGACGTTTTTTGGACCTATTCCCCGACCCGACCCCCGACATGTCGTCCCCCGAGGTCCCCGACCCCCGACTTTTTGCCCCCCGAGGGCTCGGGGCTTAACCCTAGTTTGAATAGAAAAGAATAATGATCGAGAGGGCACGAGAGAGTGAAGGAAGAAAAAAGGAGAAAAAAAGCTTATTTTATAACTAAATATGATTTGTGGGATGCAAAACCGAAGTTCAGTGGCAGAGAGTTTGCCGCCAAAAAACCGAAAATGGCCCATGCCAAAGTGGGCATTGTTTAATGGAAAAAAATAATGGGCCAATAAAGGCCAATTGATTTTTATCTTTTGGGAAACAATAAATAAATAGATAATGATAATATAAATAGAATTTTTGGAGTGCAAAATAAGTTCAATGGAAATAACGATGAAAGAGTGACAGAAGAAGAAAGTAGAATAAAAAATAAAGTAATTATAATGTAAATACTAATGGGTTAAAAATACACCCCTAAGAATGGCATAATCGTTTGACAAATTTTTATGAATTAAAGGAAGAATATCCAAGAATTTAAAAGAAGTATAAAAATGAATATTTCATATGGGAAAAAATGTGCCATTCATCGTTTTGGAATTTTTTGTGCCATGATTGTTGGGGGAAAGAGTGTCAAAAATCGGCACTGTTTAAATGAATAATTTGGAAATAATGAATGGACCAATAATGGCAAAGTGATTTTGCTCGCAATTATAATTAGGAAGGAAAATGTAGCCGAATTTAAAGACATTTGAAATGGAATTTATTTAAGCTGTGACTATTATTGGGGAGTGAGTTTGCCGACAAAAAACCGAAAATGGCCCATGCCAAAGTGAGCATTGTTTGAAAGGGATTGAAAATAATGAGCAAATAAGCCAAGTGATTTTTTTATTTTGGGAACAAAAATTTAAAAAAATGTTAGAGAGGGCACGAGAGTGTGAAGGAAGAAAAAAGGAGAAAAAAATGATAAGGATAATGTAAATATTAAAATTTAAATTTAAAAAAGTGCGCCGCAAAAAAAAGCGTCGTTTTTTATTAAAAAAAATCGTAAAAATTTGGCAGTTTTTGGTGAAATTTTGTTAACAAATTGCACTCAAATTTTCAAAAATTTTCCCCAGCTGCGCCCCACATTCTCCTCAAAAGTCTTTGGGAAAAGCGTGCGCGATTATATTTTGGAAACAAAAATTTTTAAAAATCAAAAAATCAATTTCACTGATCATTTAATTAATTTTAATTGAAAATATGACTAACTTTTTTTTGAATTTTTTGCTTGTATAAAATTTTAAAAAAATACGGAAAATTAAAAAACCCCGAACCCCGACCCCGATCCCTGCTCCCAAAAAATCTAAGCCTAAAAATGACTATTTAATTAACTTTAATTAACTTAATAAAGTAAAGAATAATGAAAAACTGTAATGAAATTACAAATAAATATATTTGCTTTTTGTGGGGTGCAAAACCGGAGTACAAATAGAAATTAAAATGTGCCATTCCCCGTTATTTGTGAGTGAGTTTGCCAACAAACAACCGGAATTGGCCCGTGCCAAAGTTGACTGTGTTTGAAAGGGATTTGAAAAATAATGATCAAAAAAAGGCCAAGTGATTTTTATATTTTGTGAACCAAAATTACAGTAGGAAGGAATATGTAGCAGAATGTAAAAGAGCATTTGAAATTGAATTTAATTAATTTAAATTGTTAATTAAAAAAATCTTTTACACTTACGTGGTGTTGCTTCTGCTGATCAGGCTGAGCAGCCATGCTTACAAAATAATGAATACTTTGAAAAGCCTAAGTATTTATTTAAAATAAATATTTTTGTAAATGAATAAGAAATGAAAAATAAATGGCAATGGGATAAGGAAAAAATGAAATGTTTAAGAAATGAAGGAGATGTTTTTGCCTTTGACAATTTGTGAGAAAAGACGGCGAAACAAACTTTACACCGCACAATCTTATGGCCAATCATTTTAAGCTGACAATGAGTTAAAAAAGCGGGATATTTATGTTGATTCATAAACAAAAACAGCTTGGATGACTTTAATGGAATAGAAAGCCATTAAAGCTCATTCAAAAAGATTCAAAAAATTTATCAATTAAAATATATCCTTATTTTTATTTTTCAATACATTTTTTGAGCTGTATTTCATTAGCACCACAGCAATGTTTCCTTTTTGCCGTTCAAATGATTGGCCATAAGATTGTGCGGTATAAAGTTTGTTTGTTTCGCCGTCTTTTCTCACTAATTGTCCGAAAAGCAAAAAATAACCATTTTTTACAACATTTCATCATTTTACCCAATTCCATTGCATTTTATTTTATTTTTTTATTAAAGCAAAAATACTTATTTTTAAATTCATTTTTTTTCATTATTCTTTGTTTTATAAGGATGGCTGAACATTGGCATGATGAAAAAGGCTCCATGTTTGTGCAAATGTCACTTTACAATAAAAAATTAATTAAATAATATTACGTATTATTTTCTAAATCATGCTGGGTATTCCCATTGATAAAATCACTTTGCCATTATTTGTCCATTCATTATTTCTCAGAATGCTCAGCGTGGAGATGAAGGAGAAGCATCAGCGGGCGATCAACCTGGACGGGTTGGGCATCACGATGGAGCAGTTCAGCGAATTTGCTGATGCCATCTCAATTTCGTACTTGGGTCAACCATTTTTCCCAAATCGTAAATATTTTTTATGTCATTATTCAATAATTTTTTTTTTTTAATGGATTTTGTTTTTAATTTTTAATTAATTTAGCACCAATTTTCGCTTTTGCTGAATGAATTGACGAGTGGCAAATAATGTGCTGGAAATTTGAAGCATGCCACGACCCCAATTTGATAATTCATTTTTTTTAAATGATGTTTATTTTATCATTTAATTGGTATCCAATAAAAATCCAATAATTTTTTATTTAATTGACATTTTTTAGCATTTTTTTATAATTCATTTGCTTGTGAATTCATAAGTGTAAGGAATAACTTAACCTGAAAATATTTTCAACGCTTATTAGTTTAAAAAAATTTTCAACTTAATTTTTCATTTTTAAATTATTGAATAAACCGTATTCCATCAAATACAGTATGCAATATTCAGTGGATATCCCACACACTTTAAATAATGCCAATTTTAGGGTGCTGGATGAGAGATACAAAATAATTCATGAATATATTTTAATAATTTCAAACAAAAGTTCATTTGGAACTCTTTTGGGATTCATGGTTTTGGGTAAAACGAATAGATTAATGTTTTTCTATTGGGTTAACTAAATTATGTATTATGGAGGCGGCATTTACAATGAATAAAGAGCAATTTCCCCCGTTTTTCCGATTAGTTTTTAGATAAATTTAGATAAAGGGCGCGGCCGCCTTTACAAAAAATAAATGCCCCCCGCCATATAATTAGATAACCAAATGGGAAAACATTTCCTACTCGTTTTGCTAAAAAATGAAGCCCTGAAAGAGTTCAAAAATGAACCTTTATTTTAAATTATTCGCCTTCATCTGTTTTAATAATAATGTGCTAAATGTCCTATTCTTTTCGAAAAATATTTTGAATTTAATTTTATCGCTTCCACTCACCCTAAATTGGCATTATTTAAAAGCAGGGTTCGATTAAAATTTTCAAAAGCCTTATTTGGCATTTGGCAGGCAAGAAAAAAAACAACTAATTTTGGTTCAAAATGCTTCATTTTACTAAATTTATTCAAAACACGCTTAAAATGTTCAAATGATTTATTTTCGATTGTCCATCATGGACATAAAAAATTTGAGGAAAAACTAAGTAGTTTTTCGTAAAGTTTTACTACTTTAACAAAATTCAATAAGTTACATTTGCGAGTTATTCACCAGCAAATAACAGTAAAACAGGAACGGATTTTGCAAAATTCGTAATTATTTTGATTAAATATTTCACAATTTTATAATAGTTGTATATTTTTCGGTTTGTAAAGCTAAAATTTGTTGAAAAATTGACTTAATTAGTGATAATTACCCAATTTATATACTCAACAGCATTAAGACAAATCTTTTATATTTGTATTATCAGTTTTTATCGGCACTCACCGAATTCGGCAAAAACTGTATTTTAAAATTAAAAATTTATTTTTAAAAACAAAGTATTGTGTGTTTGAGTAATAAAATGTGTGATCGTGGTGTATGAGCGAGTAACAAAATGTTTTAAAAGATTATAGTGATCTATGAGCGAGTAATAAAAGGCGTAATGTGTGTCAAAACAGTTTAAGGATCGAATAAATGATTAATTGCAGAGAAGACCAAAGCATTGAATAAAGTAAAAGAGTTAAAAATTTGATCCAAAAATTAATTGGTTTAAATTTTCCAAATCAGCAACATTAAGCTCATTTTATCCCAATTTCCGAGCGTCGAGCCGCATTGTCCTCGATCATTCGCCACCGGCAGCAGAAGAAGAACGGATTTTGAAACTGCGGTTCACTCCTTCGTTTTTAACGCTGAGGACTGTTAAAAAAAAATTAATTTTAAAACGATTTAAAAATATAAATTTCCTTACTTAAAAGCAAAATGGACTAAAAAATGCGGAGGAATAGATATAAAAAACTTTTAAAAATGGACAAAAATACGAATGAATGATTAAAAAAGAAGGTACTTTTTATTTTCCATGGTAAAACCAATTTCTTATAAACGCGGCTTTTATAAAAATAAATCCCATCATAAAGGTAATTAATAATTTTTAATGATATAATACTTTAAACGTACAAATTCCCAATTGCCCAAGCACTTCGGCGGTTGCTTCAGGCGATTTAGTGCAATTCAAAACCATGGCATTAATTCGCTGGAGAAGAGTCGGCACCTAACAAATTTATTTTTACATTTAATCGGGACGACCAAAATAGCGAAATGACTATTAAAGATCAAAAAATATTGAAGTCTCTTTCGACTTTTAATAAAACTCACATAATTTTCAGCATTGGAGTTGAGGCCGAGTTCGTTAAAATCAGTCGCACGCGGCAAATTGGGCTGATTGTTAATGAAGCATGACAGTTCTATAATGGTGGTCAAATTCATTATAGAGTATAAAATATTGTTTACCAATGTAAGCGTTTTCAGAATAAAATCGGGCGGCACTTTGTGGCACACCATCAACCGGAGGACCGGGCAATCCCATCGGAATTTGTTTGATGCGCTTTATGAGCGTTGTCACAGAACTTTTGCAATTGGCCACCTGAAATTTGTTTGTTAATTTTTTAGTAGAAAAATTATTACTATGATTTACAAATATTTAATGGATTCGCTTTTAAATGAGCTAATTTTAAATGAGTGAGAGCCATTTATTTCATGTATTTATTGTGGAAAAGAATATATATATGTCTGACCACTTTGCATATCAATTTCAACCAATCAGCGTGCCGACTGATCAAAAATTGATCAAATGAAAAACAAACTCGGCACTTTGCCCATTTACGATTAAAACGTATATAGGCGACTATTTCAAACAAAAGTTCATTTGGAATTATTTTGGGATTCATGATTTTTGGCAAAAATGAGTAAATAAAATTTTGCCATTGGTTATCGTATTTATACAATGGCGGCATTTATTTTTTGTAAAGAGCGTGCCCATTATAAATTTATCTAAAAAGCAATCGAAAAAACGGGGGAAAATTCTGCCCGTTTTGCAATTGACCTTCGGTGAAGGCTGAGATGGAAACCGCGCAGTGAGTTATGATTATAGAACAAAATGAAAACATTTAGAAAAGAATCCATTGAAAAAAAGGTTACAAAAAAATTTTTTATTTTGGTAACCCTAATTTTTAAATGTGGCATTTCTGGATTTTATTTAAGCTGTGACTAATTATTGTGGGGTTGAGTCTGCCTACAAAAAATTGAAAATGGCCGATGCCAAAGTGGGCAATGTTTGAAGGGGATTGAAAAATATGAGCCAATAAAGGCAAAGTGACTTTTATGTTTTGGAAACCAAAATTTTTAATAATTAACAAAAAAATTAGAGAGGGTACGAGAGAGTAGAGGAAAAAGAAAGGTGAAAAAAAAGATTGAAGGTAATGCAAATACGATTTTTTAGTGCAAGCCGAAGTTCAGAAATGTGCCATTCCCCGGAATAGCCAATTTTTGAAACTGTGGTTATTATTGGAAAGATGGAGAGTTTGATAATCGAAAATAGCCGTGCTAAAATAGGCACTGTTTGAATTAGGGTTAAGCCTCGACCCCGAGCCTCCCGGCCCCCGACCCGAACCGAGACGTTTTTTGGACCTATTCCCCGACCCGACCCCCGACATGTCGTCCCCCGAGGTCCCCGACCCCCGACTTTTTGCCCCCCGAGGGCTCGGGGCTTAACCCTAGTTTGAATAGAAAAGAATAATGATCGAGAGGGCACGAGAGAGTGAAGGAAGAAAAAAGGAGAAAAAAAGCTTATTTTATAACTAAATATGATTTGTGGGATGCAAAACCGAAGTTCAGTGGCAGAGAGTTTGCCGCCAAAAAACCGAAAATGGCCCATGCCAAAGTGGGCATTGTTTAATGGAAAAAAATAATGGGCCAATAAAGGCCAATTGATTTTTATCTTTTGGGAAACAATAAATAAATAGATAATGATAATATAAATAGAATTTTTGGAGTGCAAAATAAGTTCAATGGAAATAACGATGAAAGAGTGACAGAAGAAGAAAGTAGAATAAAAAATAAAGTAATTATAATGTAAATAATAATGTTTTGTGTGGTGCAAAACCGAATTACAAATGTAAAAAAGTGGTTTTTCCAAGATTTATAATTAGTTCAGAATATCCAAGAATTTAAAAGAAGTATAAAAATGAATATTTCATATGGGAAAAAATGTGCCATTCATCGTTTTGGAATTTTTTGTGCCATGATTGTTGGGGGAAAGAGTGTCAAAAATCGGCACTGTTTAAATGAATAATTTGGAAATAATGAATGGACCAATAATGGCAAAGTGATTTTGCTCGCAATTATAATTAGGAAGGAAAATGTAGCCGAATTTAAAGACATTTGAAATGGAATTTATTTAAGCTGTGACTATTATTGGGGAGTGAGTTTGCCGACAAAAAACCGAAAATGGCCCATGCCAAAGTGAGCATTGTTTGAAAGGGATTGAAAATAATGAGCAAATAAGCCAAGTGATTTTTTTATTTTGGGAACAAAAATTTAAAAAAATGTTAGAGAGGGCACGAGAGTGTGAAGGAAGAAAAAAGGAGAAAAAAATGATAAGGATAATGTAAATATTAAAATTTAAATTTAAAATGTGCCATTCTGGTTCAGCCAATTTTGGACGAATTGGCTAATTATTGAGGGGGGCTGGGGGGGGGGGGTTTGCCGACTCAAAACCGAAAACGACCCGTGCCAAAGTGGGCACTATTTGAAAGGGATGGAAAAATAATGAGCAAAAAAAAGGCCAAGCGATTTTTATATTTTGGAAACAAAAATTTTTAAAAATCAAAAAATATTAGAGAGGCACGAGAGATAAATAAATAATTGAAAATATAAATAGAATTTTTGGAGTGCAAAACCTACGTTCAATGGAAATAAAGGTGGCATTCATTGTTTTTGGCATTTCGGCATTTCAACCAATGGTACAGCTGTTGGGGGCGGGGGGGGGGGGAAGTGCCAAATGTCGGCACAGTTGAAAAGAAGTAAAGAATAATGAAAAACTGTAATGAAATTACAAATAAATATATTTGCTTTTTGTGGGGTGCAAAACCGGAGTACAAATAGAAATTAAAATGTGCCATTCCCCGTTATTTGTGAGTGAGTTTGCCAACAAACAACCGGAATTGGCCCGTGCCAAAGTTGACTGTGTTTGAAAGGGATTTGAAAAATAATGATCAAAAAAAGGCCAAGTGATTTTTATATTTTGTGAACCAAAATTACAGTAGGAAGGAATATGTAGCAGAATGTAAAAGAGCATTTGAAATTGAATTTAATTAATTTAAATTGTTAATTAAAAAAATCTTTTACACTTACGTGGTGTTGCTTCTGCTGATCAGGCTGAGCAGCCATGCTTACAAAATAATGAATACTTTGAAAAGCCTAAGTATTTATTTAAAATAAATATTTTTGTAAATGAATAAGAAATGAAAAATAAATGGCAATGGGATAAGGAAAAAATGAAATGTTTAAGAAATGAAGGAGATGTTTTTGCCTTTGACAATTTGTGAGAAAAGACGGCGAAACAAACTTTACACCGCACAATCTTATGGCCAATCATTTTAAGCTGACAATGAGTTAAAAAAGCGGGATATTTATGTTGATTCATAAACAAAAACAGCTTGGATGACTTTAATGGAATAGAAAGCCATTAAAGCTCATTCAAAAAGATTCAAAAAATTTATCAATTAAAATATATCCTTATTTTTATTTTTCAATACATTTTTTGAGCTGTATTTCATTAGCACCACAGCAATGTTTCCTTTTTGCCGTTCAAATGATTGGCCATAAGATTGTGCGGTATAAAGTTTGTTTGTTTCGCCGTCTTTTCTCACTAATTGTCCGAAAAGCAAAAAATAACCATTTTTTACAACATTTCATCATTTTACCCAATTCCATTGCATTTTATTTTATTTTTTTATTAAAGCAAAAATACTTATTTTTAAATTCATTTTTTTTCATTATTCTTTGTTTTATAAGGATGGCTGAACATTGGCATGATGAAAAAGGCTCCATGTTTGTGCAAATGTCACTTTACAATAAAAAATTAATTAAATAATATTACGTATTATTTTCTAAATCATGCTGGGTATTCCCATTGATAAAATCACTTTGCCATTATTTGTCCATTCATTATTTCTCAATTCTTCTTTTCAACAGTGCCGGCTTTTGGCTCCCCCCCCCCCCCCCCCCAACAGCTGTTCCATCTCAAGAACCAATAAAATTGCTTATAATTTATTTTAATAATTAAAATAATAAATTTTCATTTTGATTAGCTAATTCATAATTACATTAATTCAAATAAACAAAAATGAATCATTTTTTTGCTGTCCATAAATCTGATAAAATTGTTATGGGAAATGGAAAAAAATGGAATAATTTATTCAACAAATAAGCGGCGCTAAATACATTCAATCATTCAGTCATTACTTTTCCATTTTTGTTAATATGAAAAGCGTTCCATTACTAAATAAGTAAAATAAAAATCCAATAAAAATCCAATAATTTTTTATTTAATTGACATTTTTTAGCGCAAAATGCGAATTCATTTGCCTTTAATTTTGTGCCACTTTTTTTCGTTGAGTGGCAGTCAATCCGCAGATGAGGAGATAACCAAACCGTAAACAAAAAGCATTTTAATAATTTTGGAATTTAATTTTTCAATTTTTAATTAGCACTCGACTGACGGGCCACGGCACAAAAGTGACGACCATCCAAATTCAGGACTTTGACCAATGCTTTCCACGTGATGCAACCAAAACATTTGGGCTTGAATTTCGTTTGCCACGAGACGGGGGCTGTTGTGAAGACGGGTGAACTATTCAAATTTTTGTTGTTTTAATAATGTTTGGCGAAATGTCAGGAATTTTTATAAAAATGAAAGCCGTAGAGACCGGTAAAGACAGGCATTAATTATTCAGTAATTAAGTTAATTTCGTACTAAAATTATTGTCAACTTCATCATCAAAATGCGACAATTATTTTTCAGACCCTTTTGAATTTTCAAAAAATTTAGCTTGGGTTCAAAGTTTTTCAAAATGTTGGCAATTATCAAAAAAAATTTATTTTAATTTTAATAGCAAATTTATGCAATTTTTGTAAATTAAAATAGTTGATTTCAGTCTGATCATTTGCTACCCGAGCATAATGGCCACCGGAGTCTTGGACAACGATCATTCAGTTGATACTGTAGACCTAAGCAACGAAATGTTCAACATCGACAACATGGACAATGTGAAAGAATTTTTTGGCATTTTTAAATTAAAATAAATTAAAAAATTTTTTTTAGAATCCAATTGCCGAAGAATGCCAAAACAGAGCCAAAAAGCATGGAAATTCAATGGCAAAACTCACTTGGCATGGCATTAGCATAAAACTTAACAGACAAAGTGCTGGGATAAACACGGCAATTTTGGACACATCATTCTGCGAGAAAAGGTAAAATTTGCCATTTATATTGTAATTTTTTGAAATTCGGTAATTTTGATCTACCGTATTACGATGATGAAAAACTGTAGTTTTTATAAATAATCGAAAATTTGCTATTGCAATTTAGTTACATTGTGCCTAATGTTTTTCGCCAATTCAACATTCATTTCGGCAACAAAAGCCATTTTGCTGCTTACATTACAATTGATGGTAAAAATAATTTAAAATTATTTTTAAATTTAATTTTAAAATGCATTTATATTTTAGAAGAAGGGATTGACATTGAAGATGGAAAAGTTGCGCAGTATAAGAAAATGGCATTAAGTGGTGCCAAAATCAAAGATTTTGTGGGCTTTTGGGTGCTCGGCTTGGACATGATCCCATGGGATGAGCAAACGATGAGACTTTTCGTCATCCGGCACTGCAACTGCTCATTGGAAGCATTTGTAAAAAATGCCAAAATCAAAAATTGAATGCCAAAATCGTTTTTTTTAAATAAAGTTTTTGCGACCATCCGATTCGGAGCCAACAGATCCCGAAGAGGCATCGATGGGCACGGGACGCTTTGAAGATCGGTACAGTATTTCAATTTTTGTGCTTCTTTGGCCAATTTCAATTTATACTAAAATGACTCTGTCATAACTTATTATAAAACAAAGAAATGAAATAAATTAATTAATATGAAACCCAAAAATTTTTTTTGCTAATTTAAAAATAAATCCTGCGCCGAAGGGGGGACTTTATTGCTAAGATGCCAAAGTATCAATTGATCAGAGTCAGCGTTTACTGTAAAAGTGAATTCCCTTCTTTCTGCTTTGGTCACATTTGAATTCCACTGTCAATATCTATGTCTTAATGATTAAACTGTATTTTATACAGCAATTATTGAGATTGATTAGATAGTGAAAAAGTAAAATTTAAATTCAAATTTTTGAATTGTCTTAGTGAAAAAGTAAAATTTAAATTCAAATTTTTGAATTGTCTTAGTGAAAAAGTAAAATTTAAATTCAAATTTTTTGAATTGTCTTAGTGAAAAAGTAAAATTTAAATTCAAATTTTTGAATTGTCTTAGTGAAAAAGTAAAATTTAAATTCAAATTTTTGAATTGTCTTAGTGAAAGTAAAATTTAAATTCAAATTTTTGAATTGTCTTAGTGAAAAAGTAAAATTTAAATTCAAATTTTTGAATTGTCTTAGTGAAAAAGTAAAATTTAAATTCAAATTTTTGAATTGTCTTAGTGAAAAAGTAAAATTTAAATTCAAATTTTTGAATTGTCTTAGTGAAAAAGTAAAATTTAAATTCAAATTTTTGAATTGTCTTAGTGAAAAAGTAAAATTTAAATTCAAATTTTTGGAAAAAGTAAAATTTAAATTCAAATTTTTGAATTGTCTTAGTGAATAAGTAAAATTTAAATTCAAATTTTTGAATTGTCTTAGTGAAAAAGTAAAATTTAAATTCAAATTTTTGAATTGTCTTGAGTCCTCCCAAAAGTCTTGGCTATCAATGACAATGAATATGTGGTGCAAATCACAGCAAAAGTAAATTCGAAAATCAAATTTTTATAAAAATTTGGTCTTTCAATTGTCACGACGAGTCATCGTTGTGTTGTGAATTTGGTCTTGGCACATCGGATGTTTATTTATTTATTTTTTCTAATTTTTGGTACTCCTTTTTACGGGACTCAAATAAAAAAACTGTGCTTCAAATATAATTATTGTAAAAATTATCAAAGCATACTGTAAAAATGATACGGTTTTTAGCTGTGTTAATGAGACACAGAAACTGACCATGCCAATCCACATTTCGGACGTGAACCAAGTGATTACCATCCGACTGTTAACTGATAAAATGAAAAATGACAATTCGACGAATAACACAATCACGCTGAAACTTTGGCACACGAATCAAGGAAAGGAAGGTGGGTAGAAAATTGAAAATTTTTAGGTAAAACCGAATTTTTCAAGAAATTAATAAGAATTTTTAATTTTTTTTTTTGTGATCTCCTTATTAGGGACACAAATTTTACAGAGTGCGGAAAAAGTTCCAGCAATTTTTTCAACTTCTTTTTTTGTATCAAATATTTTGCTTTTCTCTGAAGGTTCACCACTATTGTATTTATTAAGAAATAAGCGACCTTTTTTATCCTACCATTAGGTTGAAGTTTATTTTATTAAAATCTTTTTGAAAGCCCCTGAAACAAAGCCATGTTGACCAAAAAAGACCTAAATGGTCGCCCTGTTTTTTTCACTAATTTTTTCATTAAATTCTTAATATCTGCTACATATAAACCAACCAAAAATTTAAAAAATTGAAATGTAAAATTAATTTAAAAGTTAGTTTTAAATTTAAAAAAAAAAAAGCAATTTTGCAGATATCGAAATGCTTAGCATTCACTTTTTTCTTGCCAACAATTCCGTGGAAGTGGTGATTGGAACTGAAACACATTTTTGCGATTACGAATTTTCTAACGAAATATTCGAAATGAATCTGCAAATTTGGATAAAGCAGTACAGTTACAAAATTTTGTTTAAAAACAAACGATTGGGCAACAAGGAATATTATCCCGAAAAATGGTGGGAAGGATTGAAATTCAAGGACCACAACAAATTGACGGTAAGAAAATTTTATATGGAATTAAAAAAAATAATAATAATATATTAATAAGAATTTAGATGTTTTAAAGAAAAACATTTCGAAAATATTTTAATTAATATTATTTACGGAATTTTTCAATTTAATATTAAAATTCATTATTTTTGTAGGTGCAATAAATTATTAATATCAAAAATTGAATTTTATTTTTGTAAAAATATTAATTTTGAAAATTTAGAATTAATTAAAAAATACTTAGATATATCAAAATTTCAAAATAAAGGAAATTTGGAAATTCTGAAAAGATAAGATTTGAATAATTTTTATAATTCAAGCAATAAATTAAATATTCTAAAAATCATTTTTAATTTCTTGGCTATTTTTTTTATCAATTTTAGCTCGATGGTCATTATGCCTTAATTGATGAGCCACGAGTGTTTCCAAGACAGGCACAGGTATCAGTTTTCATCTAATAACTTAATTGATTAAATTTTGCCATTTATAGGACGAACTCAGCACTACCGTATCCTACTACAGTTATGTACCATGGAGTGAAGATTCAAAGCTGAGATTGCGCATCAAATTGCTCGATGGGGACACCACACATTTCAACATTTTTTTGCTCCATGACTCCATTGAACCTGTCAATTTAAGTAAGTCAATTTGGTTACGGTGTTGGGCAATTTTGTAACAATTAATTTCAGTTGGTGCTACCGTAATGCAACTGGAGGTGACCGTAACCAAGGAGAACGTTTCGAGAATCGAACTTTACGAGTTTTTAGTAAGAATTATTTGAATTCAGCATGGCATGTATACGTAAAAGAACTCTTGGTTGTTGATTCTTGAGGTTGAACCGGGTTCTGATTTGTACTGGATTTTGTCTTAGTATTGATTTAGACAAAGTTTTTTTTTGAAAAATGTATCCGGTATGGAGGAACCCAGAAAAAATCTGGGTTCAATCAAATGTACTCAGTTTGGGACTCAGAAAAATCCGGGCTCCATTCCAGGAACCCGACTCGTCCGGGTTCTATTCTCGAGAATTTTAACGGCATCCAAAATCTGCTCTTGGATGGTTGATTTTTATTGAACCCAAATAATCTAGCACCAAAATATACAATTTGCTGAAAAAAAAAATACTAGAGATCTATCTGCCTGCTGGGCCTGGATCCAGGCCTGGATTTTTCTTTGATCAAAGTCCAGGTCCAGGCCATTTTCCTGCAACCTGTATTTTCTTGGGTTTTTGTCCAGGTCCAGCATGGAATCCAGGCCCATTGCTTTTTTCAAAATACAGATCTCCTAAAAAATACATATAAATTTTAGAAAAATAAAAAAAAGGATATGCCTGAAGACAGCAAAACGATCGAAAACCAGTTCAATGAATTATTTAAAAATGGAGAGCAGCGCACATTTGAATTTCAAACGGTGTTCAAAAAGGAACTGCTCTACGTGATTATAAATAATGTCACAGTTAACACCCAACAGAAACGGCAACTTCCGGTTTGGGCCGCGAATTACATCCGGGTGAGTACAACTGTTGCTGGATGCTGGGATATTAGTCAAAAAAGCATCAAATGGAAAATTTTGGACGAAACATTATTTATTATTATTCATACAATAACTTCCCTCAAAATGAAAATCAAATTTTAAATTTTATTCATGTTTTCGGTAGCTCCAAATGTTTTCTATTATACTGCAAAATTTTAAAAAAAAATTCATTAGGTTTCGAAAAAAGTTATGACCTGACAAACAAAAAAAAAAACCAAGTTTTTTTTTGAACATATTTTAACAAAATAAAAAGAAATGAATTTAAATTATTTATTTCATTCATTTTTTATCTAAATATTTTACCGTTTTTAAGCTCGAAGGAAATGTTACAGCATTTGGCGACCCGGATTATTTATATATTGACCAGGTAATTAATATATTAATTATTTATTTTTAAAAGATTTTAAATCGATCAAATAACTTTAGCTGAGTGGCAAGATGAAAATCATCAGCGGCAAAATCGAAAACACTGATCCGAATGAGGTAAAATATTTATGGCAAAAATGTACAAAAAAAAAAAGATATAAATATATACAATTTCTCTAATATTCTAAATTAAAAAACTTTAAAAATTTTGTTAAAAGCAATCCACGAATGTTTCGGAAGAATACAGTACTACTTAAATTGACCGTAACATTCCCAGTCAAATGGGTTAAGGCAAAACATACAAAAAAAAAAATTCCCAATTATTTTTTTAAATAAAAAATCGATTTTTTTTTTTTGGTTTTTGCCATGACAAAATTGTTTTGTAATTTTTTTTATCATAGCTCAATTTACCAAGTCAAAATTCCTTGTCGATAAAATATCAAAATTCATAAAATTTTCATTTTTAAGCCTAAGAATTTTTCATTTTTTCCAAGATTTTTCTGGTCAAAACCAAAATGCTTTCTAAAAATATAAAAGTGCTGAACGATTTCACAATAAAATTGCCGACCTTGTTCAATTATGGCGATTCTGTCGAGCTGTACGCGAAACGAGGAAAAGTCGCCAAACATGAATACAACAACCGCAACAATTTTACGTTCATTTTCATGCACGAGTCGCTGGACGAAAATTCAATGAGTGAGTTAAAACACGGTGGTACTCATATTGACGGATACTGTAGCTGAACATAAGAATGCATAATTGGTACAGTAGATGACGCCACTTTGGCATTATTATTCGCAGGAGCCCTAACCAATGAATGATACGGTAGAGGAGCCAAACAAACAGTGGGAACAATGGCAAAATAATAATCCCATCGTTATATTATAGCTAATAACCATAATAATGCCTAATGGTACTGTAATGACGAAAAGCATGAATTTTTTGTATAGTAATGCGGGCTCACAAAGTGCCGTGGAGGCCGTGAGTTTCTAATTGCTCTGATAAAAAAAGGTTTCTAATTGCTCTGATCAAAATGTTTTCTAATTGCTCTGATCAAAAAGGGCATTAGTAGGGTTGCAAGGGCACCCTGCGTAGCTCAGTGGTACGAGCATAGGAACAGAAAGCTGGGGTCGTGGGTTCCGTTCCCGCCGCAAGCTGAAACATTATTCCGAACTCGAATTCGAACCAAAAATCGAAAGTCCAATTTTCTAAATTTCCGTTTTTGTTCAAAATCGGTTTAAACACACGGAAACAAACTGAAAGCCATCAATCCTTCAATAAAGATCTTTTACGCCATTTTTGAACCAAAAATTCTAAATTCGAAAATTTGGGCTTTCGACTTTTTGTTCGAATTCGGATCCGGGGTACGGAAGTAGCCGAAATGGGTACCGGATTCTTGGTCAATGACCTTGAAAACGCAAGGATCTTGTTTTTATGACAATAAATTTCCACTGACGCATTTTCTTGGCGCCCCGCCATTCACCAATTCTTTACATTTGCCTGTGTAGCTCAGTGGTTAGAGCATCCCCGTGTATGGGAGGGCCGTGGGTTCGCATCCCACTGCAGGCTAAACTTTTACACTTACGCCATCCGCCCATAATACCACACCGCTGAAATTTTGAACTTTTTTTTTAGTTGGCGACACTCTGCTGAAACTCGAATATGCTTTTGTGTCTGTAAAACCAAATTTCATGAAGGAAGTGAAATGCAGTTATCATCTGAATATGGTATACTGTATGAAGGAAATAGTATGGTATTCCCGCGAAAATGGGTGTTAAGTTCAATTTTTGGCAATCCTAAAGAATGGGGTTCATTAATTTTTAAGTTTTTTTAAATTTTGTGCTCAAAATCAGTTTTAAGAGGTTTATGAGGGTGCTGATTATGAATCTTAACTTGGATTTGCCCAATTCCGAACCCCGACCATAGTTCAAACAAAAAGTTGAAACTTTTTTCTAGGGTAAAAGCTTATAATTTTCTATTTATTTGGATGTAAAACAACGCTTAAAATGTTAATTGGATAAAAATGCGCAATTAAAAGTTAAATTATGGACCCCCCCCCCCATTCTTTAGGGTTGCTCAATTTTCCCTAATTTGGTTTCTTTTTAGAATTAATTTTGATGGTTATTTGAGTATCAAAAATTCCAATTTCTTTCATTTTTTCAAAAATTTTCACAAAAATACATTAAAAAAAAAATAAAATAATTTTAAATTTAAATAAATATTTATAAATTTTATAAAAATTTAATTTCTTCCATTAAGAACAACCTCAGCGATCAGCATGTTCAACCACATGGATTGTCTGAATTTGCAGGAATTTTTATATTAGAAATTAGTGCTGGTGATGATCGATTCGTGATTAACGTATTTAACGAAGTAAACGCACCGCAACTCGAGTGTCTCTATCCAAACAATACATTGAACGGCCAAAATGTCACAATTCCACCGTGGGCTGTCGATCATATTCGAGTGAGTTCAATATTCAGTGTACGGTAATAGCGATTTCGGAGTTACCGTAATTTAACGGACTTTTTTCGAGCATGGTCATTATTAGGGCCGCGACTTTTAGTGACGAAAAATCCCGAAATAGTTAACTAAAATAGTGTCGAAAAAGTGCCAAAAAAGTGACAAAAAGTCCGAAATAGTGACATAATTTTCAGCCAAAAATTGAGCAAAAAAATAATTTTTATTCACTGATTGCAGTTGCAAATGAAGTAAATTTCATTTCTAATCTTTTCATAGCAAATATTGACATTTTTAACCCAAAATTTTGTCAAGAAAAAAAATTTGGGGAAGAATTTTTGAAAAATTTTTCCAATTCTGTCTGGTGTATTTAAAAAAAATTTTTTGGTCGATTCTTAGGGGTGTTTTTTTTGAAAAATTTTTAGATCGATTCTTAGGGGTGTATTTTTTGATTTTATTTCATTTTTGTTAACAAATTTTCCAAAAAATGTCGAAATAGTGAAAAATAGTGACAAAACGCCAAAAAAGTGAATTTTCACTATTTTAAGTGACAAAACAGCAAAATAGTGATTTCTAGTGACGAAAAATGACGTCCAAATGAAAAAATTTTAACGCAGAAATGCGTTTTTTGAGCTCCTTTCTTCAAAACAATTGAGCAAAAAAAAAAAAAGTTTTTTCACTAGAAATCGCGGCCTAGTCATTCATTATACATGGGTTTCGTCACGCCTCTAAAAAGAGAAAGAAACAATCAAAATGGGCTAATGTAATAAATTGGGCGTGTAATTTAAAAATAATCCCTTTTATTTAGTTTAAAATAAATAAATTTTCATTAAACATATTTGGGTGTTTTCTAAAGGTTTTTGTTTAACCATTTTCTAGAAATTTTTCAAGTTTTTTTTTAATAATCTTCAGCTAATAAAGAAAAATTTTGAGAATTTTACCATAAATGTGAGCAATTATTTTATATGTTATGTTCAACAGATTCGTGGCAACGATCATTTTGGATATATAAACTTTAAATTTATTCTGAACAAACAAAATGAGTCGAAGAGAATTACGGCACTCAAACAAATCAATGCCACAAATGGAGTTGGCTTTTTGGAATCAGGAGACCGGATTAATGTAATGGTGAAAAGCAAGGATGGCAAAATGCCAACATCATCAGTGAATGTGTCTTTGTTGAACGAGGCATTGGAGTTCAACAAAATCAGTGAGTGGTGAAAAAGTGGAAAATTTATTTTGAATCAATAATAATTTTTGAATTAAAATTTACAAATTTATTAGGTAAAATTTTACAACAATCAAAACTAAAAAACCTATTTCATAATTTTTGCTGTATTTTTTGGCAAAGTTTCTACCAAGGTTGGCCTTCCTAAATCCATGTCCCGAAGCCCGGGTTTTTCCGACTAAGAAACCGGAAACTTTGGCATTTTTGGTGACTTTTTTATTTGCCTAGGTTTCTGCGCATTTTCCCATAAAAAAATTAAAGCCCTTTCATCATCCATAAATTTAAATCCGGGGCTTCAAAAAATCATAATTAATAATTCCACTCTAATTGATTATTAATTGACCAAAACTTAAATGATTTAATATCCATTTTTTTCAAAGTTGGTAAAACCATCATGAAAGCAGAGGTGCTCAACGAGAAACTGACACTCAGCCATTACATTGTAAAATTTTAAAAAATAATATTTTTTTAAATGATTTACTATATTTATTAGAACGGTAAACCGGGCGGAACAACAAATTGTGCGGCTGTGAAATTGACGGAAACGTACAAATTCGAATTCATCGCCGTCAGTAACAATGCTTTCAATGTGTCCGTTAATGAAGTTAAGGACTGTGCCTACAGTACACCACTTCCGCTATGGACAATACAATACATTTCCGTATGTATTTTTTAACGATAGAATATATAAATGTTATATTTCTGGAATATTTATTAAAATATATTTTGTAACTAAATTTAATTTATATGTTAAATACTTTTTGGTAATTAAGGTTGGTTATGATAATTCATCCTTTCATCCGCCTATTATCACCTGTCACCCGTCAAAACGATGTTTTAAGCCAACATCCAATAATTCCAATATGTTTATGGAATTTCCCGAGAAGAAAGGAAACAATTGAATAATTGTGTAAAAAACTACTATTATAATTATTTTATTTTACTTTATTTATAAAATTTTTACTATTTTAGAAAAATAAAATATTTATTTATTATTCAATTTGTTAACGAACGAGTAGTTTAGGATGGCTATGTCGTATCGTAAAATTCGCCATTCTAGCGATTTTTTGACAAAACATGGCATAAGTAAAAAAATTTGCCAACTTTAAAAAAAGTTGTATGACAATATATAATATATTTTGGCTTAACTTAAGTTAAATTTAATAATTCTTCATTTGAAGTTTTCGCAATCTAATAGAAAAGATTGCCTATCAAATGATACCAAGAATGTAAAATTTGGTTGCCCTTAAGCAAAGTTATGCCATGTTTTGTCAAAAAATCGCTAAAATGGCGGATTTTACGAAACGATCAAGCACGCTTTAGGACAGGGGTAGGGAGGGGCAATTAGTCAGCATCACTCCCCAATTTTTATTAATGCAATCAATAAAAGAGTAATATTATCCTTAATTAATACTCTCCTAAAGGAATATTTTCACTTTTATTCCATTAAATAAATTTGATTTTATATCTGCATAAAGGTGCTTTCAGTTTTGCATCGGCACTCACAGAATATGGCAAAATCCATATTAAAAAATGAAGTTTGGAAACAGTAAAGTTTTATGATCGAGTAATAAAATGTTTAAGGCTCGAAACTGATATTTGATAATTGAGTAATAATTCTTATAGGAAATGAAAGTGATTTATGATCGAGTAATAATGAAAATAATTTAGGATCCAGTAACAAAATGATGATAAAAGACGAAATTGGTGTAGGATCTAATAATAAATGATCGAGACATAACACAGCCGGGAATAAATTTTTTTTAAATTTTCAGACCTAAATTTTTCAAGAAAAAAAATCGTAGAAAATCTTTTCTTTGAAAATTCTATTAGAAAAAATTTTTTAAGAAATTTTCAGGTGTTTTTTTAAAAATTTACAAAAATTTTCAAAAAAAATTTTTTTCTCATAGAATTTTCAAAGAAAAACTTTTCTAGATTTTTTCTTGAAAAATTTTGATGTATTATTGAGTAATAAAATGGTATTATGTGTGTCGGAAAATAATAAAGCAGAGAATTAATGATAATTCGCATATTCAATTCCCCGAGGAATGTCAAGGCATTATTTAATAGTAAAATATTTAAAAAATTGTTGAATAAAAATGATTGGTTAATTTCCAAAACCGCAAAAATTCGTTTTTCCCATATTTTAAGCAACGGCCCGGCCCGTCCCGCATTTTCTTTGAATCATTCACCGCCAGCTGATGATGAATGGATTTTGAATCCGATGCTAACTCGATCATTCTCGATGCTAAGCACTGTAAATAAACATTACTATTTTTCATTGAAAAATTGAATTCACAATAAAATAAGAAAAAACTTGAATTTTCTCACTTAAAAAACAAAAATACTAAAAAAACGAAGAAAAAATAAAATAAATTTATTTTTTCATTTTCAAAGATATACCCAATTATTATAGCAACTTTTCGAGTTATTACCAACTATTTTATAGTTTTTATTTTAGCAAATAAAAAATAAAAAATTCTGGAAAAACTTTTTCAACAATTTTGGCATTTTGCTAAAAGATTAACAAAAATGCAATAATAATGAAAAAAAAACATTTTTTTAAACACCCATTAGAATCGACCCGAATATTAAAACTTTATTATTTTGGCTGTTTTTAGCAACTGTAAAAACATAGCCCTACTCATGATAAAGATAATAAAAGTTTTGTGATATAATAATTTGAACCCACAATCTCCCAATAGACCAAGTGCATCCGCGATTGCTTCCGCAGATTCACAACAAAGCAGAATGATTTCGGGAATGCGCTTGAGAAGAAGCGCGACCTAAGAAATTTATTTTTTATTAAATCAGGTCGATTTTTGTATTAAAAATATGGGTGCCTGGGTAATAAGAATGCTTAAGGGTTGAAGTTTTCACGCAATGCTTAGCACCCGAAACTCGAAATTGAGACCCAAATTAACCTCGGAACATATTGAAAACTCTCGACTCTTAACAAAACTAACATACCGTATTTGCTCTTTTTATATGCCATGGTATATTATTTTTCAACCTCCTCAGAAGGGGGTAGATAATTGGAGATTGGTAGACTAATGGAGACTGGGAGATTATTTTTTGATGATTTATTTATTGGAAAATTTTTGAAATTTTTTGAACATGTCGCCAAAAAATGTCATCGCGTCAAAAAAATCATTTTTATTGTATTTCTGTTAATATAATTGGAGACCGGCAGATTAATGGAGACTGGCATATAAAAAGAGCAAATACGGTAATTTTCAGCGTCCGGGTTCAGGCCCAATTCGTTCAACTCGCGCACAGCAGGCAAACTTGGAAGTCGGTTGATGAGTCGTGACAGCCCTAAACTGCTCGAAGTTTTATTTGGGTGTAGAAATTATATATATAATTTTAATATAATTATCAAAATTTACTTACCAATGTACGTCAATTCAGCATGATGACGTGCCGCACTTTGTGGCACACCATCAACAGGAGGGCCTGGCATGTTCACTGGAATCTGTTTGATGCGATTCACCAAACTTCTGACCGACGATTTGCAGTTCTTAACCTGAAAAGTATTTTGAGTAGAAAATTTATTTTAAATAATTTAATTAGAAACAATATTTTTGCGACAGTAATCCATCAAATACAGTATGCATTGGATCGTCCCTCTTTTAAAAGAGCCAATTTTGGTGGGGGGGGGGCGGGGGAGAAAAGAGAAAACAAAATTAAATTAATGCTTATATATTTGGAAAAGAATATATATTCCTGACCACTGTGAATATTAATTTCAACCAATCAGCGTGCCGTCGGATCAAAAATTGATCAAATGAAAAACAAACTCGGCACTTTGCCCATTTGCGGTTAAAGCGGATAAATGCGATTATTTCAAACAAAAGTTCATTTGGAATTATTTTGGGATTCATTGTTTTTGGTAAAAAGAATAATTGAATGTTTTGCCATAATTAAAAAGCGGCATTTATTTTTTATAAAGGCTATGCCCGTTATCTAAAAAGAAAAATCGAAAAAACGGGGAAATTCTGCCCGCTTTGCAATTAACCTTCTGCGGAGGCTGAGATGTAAATCGCCCCGTGAATTTTCGTTATAAAACAAAACGAAAGATATAGAAAAGAATCCAATTGAAAAAAAGTCTCATCAAATTTTTATATTTTGTAACCCTAATTTAAAAATTGTTCGAGAGAGCACGAGAGAGTGAAGGAAGAAGAATAAAAGCTTAATTATAATGTAAATTTAAAATGTGCCATTCCCGGTACAGTCAATTTTTGAAGCTGTGCTTATTATTGTGGGGGGGGGGGAACTTAGCCGACAAAATAATCGAAAATAGCCGTGCCAAAGTCGACACTGTTTGAATGGAAAAGAAAATGGGCCAATAAATGCAAATTGCCTTTTTCTCTTTTGGGAACCAAAATTTTAAAAAATGTTAGAGAGGGCACGAGAGAATGAAAGAGAAAAAAGGATAAAAAAGTAATTATAAGGTAAATATAGGGGTTCAAACCGATTGGTTAAATGTAAATTCCCGGCGCAGCCAATTTTGGACGCAAATTATTAGGGCTAATATTTAGAGTTGCTAAAAACTGCCAAAATAATTAGTTTTTAGTTTCTAAAAAAACCTCCAAAATAGTTGCTAAAAATGGACAAATAGTTGCTTCAAAAAATACAATTATATGTGGCGATTTTAACTGTCCTACAATTAATTGGTCTGAATGCAAAATAACAAAAAAAGATAAACTTTCAACAACAATAATTGAGTTCACGGCACAAACTCAACTTTTCCAGCATGTTAAAGAACCAACAAGGGAAAATAATATTTTAGATTTGGTTTTTAGTCAACCCAAGGAACTCATTTATAATGTTGGCTCCCTTTTTTCTAATTCTGATCATAATACTGTTTGGTTTGATATAAATCAACTATTCCAAAAACAGATAGTCAAAAAATTTTTATCAGCGATTTACGCCAGAAAAATTTTACTAAACTCAACCAAGAAATTCTTTTTAATGTGCCAAATTCCCTTCCAATTACAGTTCCAGACATAAATGAGAAATACTGCATATTTACCACTGAATTAAAAAAGCGTTTTGATAAAAATGTACCCATGAAATTGCTTAAAACAACTATTAAGAAAAAACATGATGAAAAAATAAAAACTTTAGTAAGGGAAAAAGCCCGAACCCATAGCATGCTAAAAGGAAAAGCTGAGTGCCGTGAGCTTAAAATTAAATATAAAATATTATGCAGGGAGTACAAAAAACATATCCACAAATTATACTGTGAAAATGAAGCTAAATTTATTTCAAATAGAAGAAATTCTCTCTATAAATTTTCCGCGCTTGAGGCAATAAATAAATGGTCAAAAAATAATGGACTAAAAATATCAATAGAAAAAACAATGGTCCTTTACTTGGGTGAAAATAACACAAAATTTATTTATTTTCTTGATGGCGAACCATTGCCAGAAACAAAATGTGTAAGGGATTTGGGCATTTTAATTGATCAAAAACTATCCTTTTCTAACCATATTAATAAAATTTTAAAAAATTCATATTTTTCTTGTTATCAGCTTCTCCGAGCGTTAAAAACTCGGAGGCTTGAAACATTAATTTTGGCATATAAAAGCTATATCAGACCACAGTTAGAATACGCCACAGAAATTTGGAATCCATTGAAAAAAGAAAATGTCCACAAAATTGAAGCAGTCCAAAAATTTTTTACAAGAAAAGCCTTCAAAAAATGTGGACTTGTCCCCATGCCGTATGAAAAAAGATTAAAGTTTTGCGGAATTAAGACATTGGAAATTAGGCGCAAAATTAATGATATTACAACTACTTTTAAAATAATAAAAAAACATACACATCTTAAACCATCTAACTTTTTTGCTGTTGCTAAACGGGCTATTCGCAAACCCTTTTTATTACAAAATAGGATATATATTACAAAAACAAAAAATAATTTTTTAATAGGGTTATTAATTCATGGAATTTATTACCGAAAAATATTATGGAAATAAATGACCCCAAAAAATTCCGAGAAATTGCAAAAGAAATAATTAAGCAATATTGCATATTTTCCCCATTGAGAGGTGTGATTTGTTTCATTTATGTCTATTGTTTTTAATTTGGCACCTAATTCTGTGATTTGACACTTATTTTTGTGATTTTTGACTGCCATTTATGTTTTATTTTTATTCTGACTTTTTTTCTTTTTTACACCACTGTTAGAGTGCATAGCACCTTGTGGTTTGTTCGATAAATAAAAAGTTCCGAATTTAGGGGTGTAAAATCGAAAATTTCTTCAAAAAGTGAAAATATTTTGCCATTATAATCACGAAAATAAACAAATAATTTTTGGAGGTGAATTTTTGAGAAATTTTTTCATTTTTAGGGGTGCATTTTTGAAAATTTTCGGGTCGATTCTTAGTAGTGTATTTTTTTTTTAATTTGGGTTCGATTAATAGGGGTGAATTTTTCGTTTTTATTGCAAATTTTGGGCAAAACGCCAAAATAGTTGAAAATAGTTTTTTTCAAAAAATTTATAGTTTTTTAGTTGCTAAAAATAAAAAACTACAAAAATAGTTGCTAATAACTCGAAAACTAGCTTAACAACAGCCGAAAAAACATGTTTTTCGTGCATTTCAGGCTACGGGGGCTCAGGAAAAAAATTGTGAAAAAACTATAAATATTAGCCCAATTAATTATCATTAATTAAGCTAAATACTTGAACACACATTTTTAGGTTTTTAAACCGAAGAACAAAATACAAAACATGATAAAATTGTGCAATATGAAATAAAACAAATGCGAAATTTTGCAAAATCCGTTCCCCTTCTCATTTGTTATTTCGTTAAACTCTTTTTGGTATTTAACAATCATTTTTAGGGCTGCTAATTTTATGTAAATGCATATTTTTTTCCTGGATTCTCCATGCTCTAATTAGTAGGAAAAACACTTTCTTTTTTGTGTTTGCGAACAAAAGTTGGGACTTTTATTTACATATTTTTACATATTTTGGGATTTTTCTACATATTAAATATGTATATATTTTTATACATATTTTGGACTTTTTCGTACATATTTCGCAATTTTTCGTACATATTTTTCATTTTTTTACATATTTTGAGGATTTTTGAGAATTTATAGAAATTTTTTGTAAAAAATTAAAAAATTTTTTTTTGAAAATGTATCCCTAAAATTTTTTTTCAAAAAATGATATATAAAAATTAATTTGTAAAATATTCAAATGTGATTCTAAGCCTATTTTGGTCATTTTTATGGCATTTTGTGCCTATTTCACTTTTTACGAAGAATTTTTTTCCAAAAAATAACCATTAAAAAAATTTTATTTACATATTTTAGTACATATTTGGGGGTTTTTGTACATATTTCATACATATTTTAGCATTTTTTATACATATTTTATTTACATAATTCGCAAATTTTCTTACATAAAATTCGCATCCCTAATCATTTTATCTACGCAATCGAAATGCCTTCCTGTTACTAATTATTTATCATAAAAAAAGATTCTCCAAAAAATTGACATTTATAATTTATTGAATTTAGCAAATGAAATAAAGTGAATTAAATAAAAATGCCAGTGATAATAAATCAATTGAAATGGGTAGAATTCATTTCATTCCCCGCCACCCTCTCTTTCAATTCCCAGAAAAATAAAATTTTCTTAAAAAAATAGACAAACGATTGAAAATAAATGAAAAATTTTAATTTTTATAAAAAAAACCTATAAATTATTATTAATTTATTTTATTAAAAAGGGTTAAAAGGATCTTAAACTTTTAATATATAAACTTTCTAGTTTTAGAACTATAAGTTTTTCCTATTAAGAGCATACCCCATTAAGAAAAAAATAATTTCCTCCCCCTGGAAAAAAACTAGAGGTGTGCCGTGACTGAAAAAACCCGTGAATCGTGATCGTGATCCAACCCGTGAAATTCACGGTAACCGTGACCGTGACCGTGAATCAGGGCACACCTCTAAAAAAACCCATGCCAACAATAATCATTTCTTCAGTTGTTTTTGAATGATTGGAGTGCGGCAGTGAATTTGCCCGAATTGTCCAACGCGCCCCACTGGTAATGGTTCCAGCCAGGCGAAGCCTGTGGCTCCCAATAGAAAATGCCAATGCCGTTGTTCCCCAATGCTTTCACCCGCTTGAACATGTCGTCAAGCATGGATTTGCTGGCACTTGGCTCGTTCCATGATAAGCCAATCTCGGCCACCACCACCTTTTTGCCATATCTGTTAAAATGGCAAAGTTCGGCTTTTAGAAAGTGGCTATATTGAGGCCTAACAAAAAGGGCCGCTGAAAATTACATATATTTTTGATAATTTGTTATGAAAATTTGAAAAATTGCCAAATTTTATGTTAAAATTTTTAAAGCTGTGGGAGTTTTGAATTTCTCTTTTAAGAATTACCCATTTTGAAAGAGCAAACTTTAAATATCCTAGATTACAAAAATTTGAACCGAACCTCCAATAAATCTCAGAATTTTTTAAACTACAAAACAGTCGTCTACCGTACCGACTGATCATAGTTTTCAGTGTTGTTTCGGCCTGTGCGTCTAGGGTTTTCCAATTTGACGAGCTCGGATAATGTGAGATGCCAATAACGTCAAAACTGCCACCAGCTTTCTTCAGCCCATCAAAGAACCAGGTGAAATCGGCAGTCTTATAACCATTGGCCAAGTGTATAACCACCTGAAAATTAGCAAAATAATTTTTTTTTAATTATTATGAAAATATTGGAGCTTCCCCAGCCACCAGGGATGGCATTCCGAGGCCCCAAAAATTTTCGCAAATCGGAATTTCGGGGATCAAAAAATTTTCGGAAATCGGAATTTCGACCCTAAAAACGTCGGAAATCGGAAATTTTTCAAAAAATAAAAAATATAATAAAAAATTTTCTAAATATTTTAATAGGCTAAATTTTTTAATTATTACCAAGTAAAAGGTGTTTCAAAAAGGTTTTTGGTTATTTGAATATTTTGCTTGAAAAATTATTCAATGATTTTATCAAAATCTTTTTTTATGTCATTTTGCATTATTTTAGAACATTTTTGGGAAAAGGAGTGACTAATTTACACGTTTTTTACGGCGCGCTTTTTTCAAAAACTTTTTGGGAACATGGAGGAGGGTCCGGCGGTGCCGACAGGCGCTGCCGGGAAAATTTTGTAATTTTTAATACGATTTTTTAACAGAATTTGTCCAAAATGACAAAATTTTGCTCTTTTGAGCAAATTTTCAAGAAAATAAGTATTTTTAGTGTCCGGCGGTGCCGATAGGCGTCGTCGAGAAATTTTTAAAAATTTCAGTTCAATTTATTAACAGAAATTATACCAAAATTATTAATTTTTTGAAAAAAAATTTAAAAAAAATTTCCGAAAATTTCCGACTTTTCATCAAAAATTTCGGAAGGCGGAATTCCGACGACTAAAATTTTTTTGGAAATCGGAATTCCGACCCCAAAAATGTCGGAAATCGGAATTCCGTGCCATCCCTGCCAGCCACCATCTTAAAAAAGAGATGAAGCAATAAATAGAGAGAGAGTACGTTGAAGGCGCTTTCATATGATGCTTAAAATTTCCAAATTGATCTGGAAAAGCCCTCGAAAATAAATTTTCAAAAAACTGCAATTTTGGATCAAATTAATCAGAAATAATAATGACATGAAGCGGATCCGAACCTCCCTACCTATTTTTCCAAAAAAATAAAAATAACCGAGAAATCTCTTGAATCAAGAAACTGGACCAAGAATCGTGAGCAAACAAACAAAATAACACCGGTGCATTCGGGAACACCGCTTTCGATGCCTTGTATCCGTTGTTGATCAGACTTGCCAGGTTGGCAAAATTTGAGTTTGTCACTTTCCCGCTGGGCCACATCATGCCGGAGTTGATCTCATTACCAACCTAATAATAATTGTAAGCAAATAAATTTGTAATACCAATGCTTCCGGCTCAGAATAGCCCGAGCTTCCAGTCCCATACAATCTCATCCCTGAAGATCAAACAGCAATGTTTTATTGAATTGGACCAAAATAAGATAATCCGATCCCTAATCAAAGCACGGATCCAATAGGCTTTGTCAATCCTATCACTAATTAAATGGCTTTGTCCAACTTCTTTTTTCAAATTCCTATTAAAAATATTTGATTATTTTTGAAAAAATTAGGGTTAAAAATATTGTTTTTTAAATAATAAAAATACTTATTGCACGTGTTGCCATTGACCCATGTGTTCTGAATCAATTTATTTGATCATTTACATTTACCATTTCCTTTTAAAACAATTCCTGATCAATAGAGACCGGATTTTTATGTTTTTACATATTTTTTTTGCGGCTTAGTTATGGCGAGAGAAGCCCAAAAATAGCATTATCTCCGAACAATTTTTGATTTAGAGCGACTTATAAAAACATAAAAACACATATTTTGGCGTTTTGTCACATAAAATATGTTAGCACATATTTTGGGGTTTGGCACATATTTTGCACATATTTTGGCATTTTTGAGAAAAATTGCAATAAAAATACAAGAAAATTGAAAAATACACCCCTAAAAATCGACTTTTTTCCTAATTATTAACATAATTTTCAAATTAAAAAATTTTTCTTCGATTGTAGAAACTAATGAAATCTCGAATTCATTAATTCGTCATTGGATTTCGAAGTTCTCTGCTGGAACTTTCAATTTATAGAAATGATTTATCAAAAAAAGACAATTTTACCCCAAACACTTCGAAATGTATTTGATTTGCATTGTATGGGCTAAAAATGATAAAGAATGAGATTTTTGGGAATTTTTATGCAAAAACACACTTATTTTTTCAATTTTTAACACATATTTTAGCACATATTTTGGCATTTTTGGGGGTTTTTAGCACATATTTCAGCATTTTTTAGCACATATTTTATTACATATTTCAGGATTTTTAGCACATAAAAATCCGGTCTCTACTGATCAATAATTCTTCCCACAAGAAATTTGCCAAAATGCAATTAATTATCGCTAATTACCTGAACCCATGCCACTGAAATGCCATTGCTTTTCAAGTAGTTTAATATGCCATAAGTGTGCTCGTACACATCAGTGTTAAGTTGTGCCAATGAATGGCTTTTCCATGCCGCTGGAATGTTCTGTTGGCCCGGGTCGGCCCACGAGTCGCTGTAGTGGAAATCGATCATTATGGCCATGCCCTGGGCCTTGGCGCGCTGGGCCTTGTGCAATGTATCGGCACCGTCACACCATCCACCGGACGGGTTCACCTAAAGACGAATTTATTTTATTTTTCTTTTCAATTTTTCAAAATTTTTTTTCTTGATTTTCTTATAAAAAAAATTTCTAAGAATTTTTTTAGTAAAATCTAGGTTTGAAGATGCGGACGCGGGGAAAATCTGCTGCGGTAGGTGCTTCGGATCGGAGAGCACGGATTCGGGGTCCTATTTTTGTTTAATCTTTTCTGTCATTATGTCCTTAAAACTATTAATGCTTTACATACAATCTCGATTTAATAACCCATTCAGATTGGGTTTTCTCGGCCATTAATGTCCTTAAAAATATAATGGCATATCTTCCTTAAAGCCATCTTCAAATTTCGGTTCAATTCTTGATGAATTATTTGGCAAACCAATTACTGTCCTTTAATGTTTTTAAATTATTTGCATCAAAAAACTTTAAAAGTGTTGGTGCTTATCTCAGCCCTTCAGAGGATTTGTCCTTGAAGGTTGGGTGGATTCTGTGACAAACCCATTAACATATAGCTCCATTAATGTCCTTAAATTGTCGACAACCTCAAAGCAATTTCGATTTTTCCTTATTTCCCTTACGCTTTGATTGCTTTTTTGATCAAGCCAATTGCTCTTCTGTCCTTGATTTTTGATCAATTTGCTTACCCAAACGCGCAATCGGACAGCGTTGACTCCATATGATTTCAACAACACAAATGGATCCTTTTTTGTGCCCGAACTGTCGTAGAAGGATTGTCCATTCTTTTCCTGTTGTGATACCCAACTGACATCGGCACCCTTATAGAATGCCGCAGAAGCGGTGCCAATCAGCAAAACGCAAAGTTGGCATAAAAATGCCAATTTCAAAGAGTGCATCAGGAATTTTTTGGGTTAATTTTTGATTAAATTGAATTTAAATTTTTGTTTTATATACGCTTAATTAAGAGTGCAAATTATTTAACAAATTTTGTCTGGCCATTTTCCGTTGGCAAAGCTGCGTTTGGAAAAATTTTCAGAGCATTAGCCAAAATTATTGAAAATGTTTGTCTAGGCTCTTAATTATTCGGCAGATTTTGTTCAATTTAATGCTTTTTTTAGTGGTTAAATTCAAAAACTTAAACTATTTGGTCTGGAACTTGTTGTCCAAATAATAAATCCGTCCTCAAATTTATTAAAAGTTTGTTTAGCTTTGAATTCATTCACAGAAAATATTTTAGTTTATGAAATTTTTTGGGCTCAAACTAATATGAATTTTTATTTCTTATTTCTAAGTTCAAAAGTTAAAGTTTTTTTTAATTTTTCTGAGTTCTGAGCTGTTAAGGTTTCACGAAATGTATGTAAAAAGTTTTTTTTTTATTCAAAAATATATATTTTAAGCAAGTATAAACAAAACATTTGCATAATTCAAGGAAAATCTAACTACTTTTTTAGTAATTTGATTAAATTATTTTAAGTGTAATCCATAAAGGCACAAAATTTGCATAATAATAAAACCAAGATTCAAGAATTCAAAAATGATTTTGTTGGCACTAAGTCATGCGCCATTAAGAAAAAACCTTTTTGGCAAATTTTGTGACAAGTTTTTGACATTCTTATTTCAACATTTTTCTTTAATTGAAAAATTAATGATATTTATAAATGTCTCTGGCGGCATTTTTGGCAGCGCCATGTCCACTTTAAATTATGATTTTTCATTGCCCAATCCTGGCCAAATACCATAGGAAAAGTAATAATTCTTTGGAAATAATAATATGAACATTTTCAAATCCATTATATTAATACATTTTTTCAATTATTTAAAAAATAATCTAAATGATAAAAATAAAGACTAATAAAAAAATAATAATCTAAGACATCAAAATCAGGGAGAAATTTCTCTAGAAATATTTAGAAACTTTTCATACACTCATACAATTATTTCAATTATTTAATTTAACGAAATAAATAAAGATACAAAAAAAATTAAATAATCAAGACCATAAAATCAGGGAAGGATATTTTGATTGACCAATTGTTCCACTCCCGCCTAAATTTTATTTGATTTTTCAGTTTTTTTTTGAATTAAAATTAACCATTTTTGGATGTATGACAAAATGTAAAAAAAGTCATTCTTTTTGAAGAAATAATAAATAAATATTTTATTTTTCTAAAATAGTAAAAATTTTATAAATATAGTAAAATAAAATAATTATAATTGTTTTTTTTTTGCGCAATTATTCAATTGTTTCCTTTCTTCTCGGGAAATGCCATAAACATATTGGAATTATTGGATGTTGGCTCAAAGCATCGAATTGAAGGGTTACAAGTGATAATGGGCGGATGAAAGGACCATTTAGCATAATCGACCTTAAATTACAAAAAAGTTTTTTTGCAAATTTTTTTTTTGAATAATTATCTACAAAAAAAAATTATCAATTGTTTGAAATTACTATAAATTTGTTTAAATTTACATTTAAAACTTTAATTTTATAAAAAAAATTTTTTTAAACAATTAGAGATTAAAATCTTATTAAGCAAGAATTATGAATTTTGCAGCGAAAGTTGTTCAGCTTCAAGTGTAAAAAATATATTCTACCGTATAAAAAATTTCTACCGTAATGTTTATTTATGAAAAAAAAACTTGATTTTGAAATTTCCCAAAAAATTCGTTAATTTTGCAGGAAATTGCTCAAGTTCCATTGTAAAAATATTTCATACCGAAATGTATTGAATTGTCCATAGCGGAAGTGGTGTACTGTAGGCACAGTTCTGCACCTCATTAACGGACACATTGAACGCTGTGCTATTGACGACGATGAATTCGAATTTGTACATTTCCGTCAATTTCACAGCCGTACAATTTGTTGTTCCGTTCCATGTACCGTTCTTTTAAATACAGTAAAATCGTTTCAAAAATATTAATTTTTTTTTAATTTTACGATGTAATGGCTGAGTTTCAGTTGCTCGTTGCGCACCTCTGCTTTCATGATGGTTTTACCAACTTTGAAAAAAATGGACATTGAATAATTAAGTTATTAATAATCAATTAGAGTGGAATTATTAATTATGATTTATTAAAAGAATATAATCCATCTTTTTATGGTGTAAAAAAGATTTAAATTTTCCAACCCAAAAAATGACCTTTAATAATTTTTGTCTGGCAAAAATGTGCAAAATGGTAAGAGCATTCAGGTTCAGGTCGGGAAAAATCACATGTATTTAGGAAGGCCGCGCCAACCTTGTAAGAAACGGTGCCAAAAATACAGCAAAAATTATGAAAATTGATTTTCTAATTTTGATTGTTTTTAAATTTCACCTAACCTAATAAATTTTGTATTTACATAATTATTTTAAATAAATTTTTTACTTTTTTCAACACTCACTGATTTCGTTGAACGCCAATGCCTCGCTTAAGAAAAACACTTTCACTGCTGATTTTGGCATTTTGCCATCCTTGCTTTGCATCATTACATTAATCCGGTCCCCTGTCTTCAAAAAGCCGAACCCATTTGTGGCATTGATTTGCCTGAGTGCCGTTTTGCCCGAGCCCGATACAAAATAAAATTCAATTCCCTTGAAATGATTGTTGCCACGAATCTGTTGAACAAAATATAAAAATTAAAATAAATAAAATAATTTTCAAATTTAAAGTAGAATTATAAAATTTTTCTTATACTAAAGGATTTTTTTTTAATTTTACGTCCAAGCAATTACAGTAACCATTTTGAAAAATATTTAGTTTCTTTCTGTTTTTAGGTCCGCCGTGACACTAAGAAATAAGAAAAGCCAAAAATAATGACCATGACAGTGATCGAAAAAATCGGTTAAATTTAATTACATTAATCAGGACCGTCAGTCAGTCACGGCACAACTCTAACTGTATTACCGTACAGTCCATATTTAACTTACTCGAATATGGTCCACAGCCCACGGTGGAATTGTGACAGTTTTGCCATTTACCGTAGTTGTGGGATAGAGACACTCGAGTTTGTGTCCATCTATTTCGTGATTTACGTTAATCCAGAATCGGTTTGTTTCGGCAGTAATTAGTATTATAAATGATCCACCATATTCAGACAAGTCGTGGGTTCCAGAAGAAAGAACGTATTTCTTTTTCTTAATGTAATAAGTTAAATTTTTAAAATTTTTTCTAAAAAATTTTGTTCTCCCAAATTCATATACAAATTTAAAATTGTTTTAAATTTTTTTGATTTTTTTTTTGTGAATTTTGAACAAATTTAAGTTCTTGATAAGTTTTTTATGTCCAAAAATTTTCGGAAGAAAAATATGTTTTTGAGTTGATCTGGCCATAACTTATTTGAAACTTTACGAATGAAAAATTGAGAAACGACGACCAAAAGCACTCATTTTCTCGGGAATACAATAGTACTTCATACAGTATACCCCATTCAGACGGAAACTGCATTTCACATCCTTCGTGAAATTGTTATACATTGGATTATTCACAAAAGAATATTCGAGTTTCAGCAGAGTGTCACCAACTAAAAAAAAATAGTCTTAAATATTCCGAGGCATGTCAAAGTTATTCGGCAAAAATTAATTAATTAAATCTTTCTTCGAACAATTATTCTAGTCAGTTATTATTAGGGTAAGTTGTATGCATTAAAAAATGCCAAATATGCGCATAAATATCCATTAAAATCCCCAAATATGCCCTAAAAACCCGAAAAATGCCCAAATATGCACTCAAATATGCCTTATAAATTACGCAAAATGGCTTTTAACCTCAAAAAATGCCAAAATTGTGTAAAAATACATAATTGAAATTTAAAAACATCAAAACAATGGCTAAAGAGCGTTTTTAGATAATTTCAAAAAAAATTAAAAAAGTTCTTACAAAAAATTCAAATTTTTTTGATTTTCAAGAGTATATATTTTTTAATTCTCAAAAAGGTCAATCCTTGGGGGTTTATTTTTTATTTTTGTTGCATTTTTCTTATGAAAATTTGCTAAAAATGACCGAAATATGCTCTGAAAACGCAAAAATGGCAAAATATGCATTTATTCTCGAAGACCCCAAAATATGCTTTTATATGCACTAAAAAGCTTCCGTATAAATGCTATTTTGAGCTTCTTTTTTCATAGCATATGCGTAGAAAGAATATGCAAAATTGTACAATTTAACCCTAGTTATTATGTATTAAAAAAGCATGGTTACTACTGTATTTGCCATCTGTACAGCTAACAAGGAACCGGTATTCTATTGTATCAAATTATGCATTGCTATGGTCAGCTACAGTATCCGTCAATATGAGTACAGTTTTTTTCCCCAAATAACTCACTCATTTGATTCTCTTCCAACGATTCGTGCATGAAAATGAACATAAAATTGTTGTTGCTTTGATTTCGGGCGCCATGTTCAGGCTGCACGGACAGTCGGACAGAATCGCCATAGTTGAACAGTGTCGACAATTTTATTGTGAAATCATCCGGTATTGCTTTATTTTCTACCGTGGTTTTGGCTTTGACCAGAAAAATCTGTAAAAAAAAGAGAGGAAAAATAGGGCTCTTATATGGTTTGTCCCCCATAATTTTTTTGAAAAAATTATAATTTATAAAGAGTCGGGTAGAACAGGTTTCCTTAGGTTTTTGGGGTCGTTGACTAAGAATTTTACATCCGTTTCGACCCATTTCGAACAAAAAGTCAAAAACCTTGTGTTTTTGGGAGATAAATTTTTGATTTTTGTTCGAATTCGGGTTCGGGGTTCCAAATGTCGAAATGGATGACGGATTCGTAATCAGCGACCTCGAAAATATAAGAAAAAGTGTTCTACCCGACTCTTTATTAATTATAATTTTTTCAAAAAATTTATGGGGGACAAACCATATAAGAGCCAAAAATAGCTAAACATAAAAATGAAAAGTTTACAAATTTTCTCATTTAATAGACAATTAAATTATAATTAGGGTTGCTACTATTAATGAAAAAAAAATTCTTTTTTTTCAATTGGTTTGAAGAAAAGAGCTCAAAAAACGCATTTCTTCGTTGAAATTTTTTCATTTGAACGTCATTTTTCGTCCACTAAAATTCACAATTTTGGCGTTTCGTCACTTAAAACAGTGAAAATTCACTATTTTGGCGTTTCGTCACTATTTCGACATTTTTATGAATATTTATTAACAAAAATGCAATAAAGACGAAAAATACACTCCTAAGATCGGACTAAATTTAAAAAAATATATATACGCCCCATATGAATCGGGCGAAAAAAAATTTAGAAATTTTCTCAAAAACATCCCTCAAATTTTTTTTCTTGACAAAATTTTGGGTTAAAAATGTCAATATTTGCTATGAAAAGATTAGAAATGAAATTTACTTCATTTGCAACTGCAATCAATGAATAAAAATTATTTTTTGCTCGATTTTTGGCTGAAAATTATGTCACTATTTCGGACTTTTTGTCACTTTTTTGGCACTTTGTCGTCACTATTTTAGTTAAATATTTCGAGATTTTTCGTCATTAAACGTAACGACCCTAATTATATAAGCCATTTTTTTTTGGGAGGGGGGGAGGGGGTAAGTCATCAATCATACGGTTAATTTGTTAATTCCTTCTTAGGGTTTTTCTGCCGATACATTTATTTTTGACATTTTTTTTTTACATTGCTTTGTATATTATTTTTACCGCATTAGGATCAATCTTGGCCCTCTTCTCGTGCCGTTTCCATCCGCCTTTCAGCTAAATGTTTAAAATTATATATATATATATATATACATACATATTTAATTGGCATTATTAATTAATTGTTTTAAAATAACATTTAAAACAGAATTTATTTTCTTATCAGTTTTATAGCGTGCCTCATCTTTATAATAATATTCAAGGTAATCCAATGTTGACACATTTCCCTCGAGCTAAATAAATTGTAAATTAATAAGGAATGAATATAACGATGAACCCCAAAATGCCCGAAACACCGCCAAGAAAAAAAAATCTTAGAAAATTTTTATTAGAAAATTCGAAGAAAGAATAATTTCAAATTTTAGAGCGATTTTTTCAAAAAATATTCGGAAAAAAGCGGTGAAAACGCCAGTGCCACCAGTTTTTCGTAACCGACCTGGGTCGGCAAAAAAGGGTAAAACTTTGTTTACGTGGGCAAAATTTCGAAAATGCCGTCTGTCTCCTTCCCCCTCCCCCTCCGCGCAAGGGTTGTTGCCACCCTAATTTGGATGCTTAAATTTCGGAATTTTTTTTTGGCTTCCGAAAACATCTAATTGGAATTGGCCAACAGAGCTGTACACACCCACCCGAATGTAATTTGTGGCCCAAGCTGGAAGTTGCCGAAACTGATTGTTGGACAATTTGACACCATTTATACTCAAAGTGCACGTCCGTCCGCTCAATTTAATTTTAAATTCAAATGCGCGCTGCTGTTCTTTGTTGAGAAATGCATTGAACTGGGTTTCGATCATTTTGCTGTATATGTCGAAGGGTCTTTTGTCGTTTTTCTAAAATTTGTAAAAAATTTTAAGGCAAAAAGTCAATTTGAGGGGGGCATTTTGATGGAAATGTCTGACGCAAAAATAATTATGGAAATTTTGATTTAACAAAAGCAATCAAATTGATAAATTCTTGATAGCATTTTGTTAGCCCTAAAAAATTTGTTTTCTATGATCTTAAAAAATTTCTTTAAATTTCAAGAAAGTTATGACCAAAAATGTTCAACACAAAAAAATAATAACTTGGTTTTTTTGAGTTTCTCAGGTCATAACTTTTGAAAATTAACGAATTTTTTTTTTGAAATTTTACAGGATAATAGAAAACATTTAGGGCTATCGAATAATTTGAAGATTTTTAAAATTTAGTTTCATTTTCCAAAAACGATAACCCGAGAGCAAGATGCCAAAAAAAAAAATGAAAAAAGGACTCGTATTTCAAAACTGGAATCTTGAAAAATCTTGGATCGGTGTCGGGGATCTTAATTTTGAAAACGAACCATTTGGCCGGGATTTTCCGGATTGGATTCGATGGTTAAAATAACTGGTTAGAATTTGGAAATGGAGACCAACATTTTTCTTAATTAGAATAATTCCTACATAAAATTCGCTGAATTCGATTGTCGACACATTGTCTTTGGATACGATCACCTCCAGTTGCATTACGGTAGCGCCCACTAAAATTTATTAAAATGCCCAACCACCGTATCCAAAATGCGCTTTTACAGTTTTTGACAGGTTCAATGGCGTCGTGGAGCAAATAAATGTTGAAATGTGTGGTGTCCCCATCGAGCAATTTGATGCGTGCTCTCAGCTCTGATCGTTCACTCCATGGTGCAAAACTGTAGTAGGATACGGTAGTGCTGAGTTCGTCCTATAAATGCAAAATTTAATCAATTAAGGAAAACTGATACCTGTGCCTGTCTTGGAAACACTCGTGGCTCATCAATTAAGGCATAATGACCATCGAGCTTAAAATTTATTCAAATACTAAGAAAAAATAAATGAATTTTAAGTATATTTAATTTATTGCTTATTAAATTAATTCAAGTCTTAATTATTCAAAAAAATTTCTCTTATAGGTTTCAGAATTCCGTAACTACGTAATTAGTTTTGATATTTGAAAAATATTAAAATATATTTTAATTAATTTTATTCTGAATTTTAGATTCATAAAATTAAATTAAATTTGGATATTTAAAAAATTTCTGAATCTAATGCCAAATTATTAATTAGATATCAATTTAAATTCTGTAATTTTTTTTAAAGATTTATTTTTATTTAAAAGATTAAAATTCTTATTAATATATTATTATTATTATTTTTAATTCCATATAAAATTTTCTTACCGTCAATTTGTTGTGGTCCTTGAATTTCATTCCGTTCCACCATTTTTCGGGATAATATTCCTTGTTGCCCAATCGTTTGTTTTTAAGCAAAATTTTGTAACTGTACTGCTTTAGCCAAATTTGCAGATTCATTTCGAATGTTCGATTAGAAAATTTGTAGTCGACCAAATTTGAATCCTTTCGATCAGTTGTAGTAACTTTCACGACATTGATGCCAAGAAAAAATTGAACACTTAGCATTTCGACATCTATGAAATTGTTTTTTTTTAAATTAAAAAATCATATTTTTAAATTAAATAGTCATTTTAATTTTTATTTTAAATCATTAATTAACTTTTATCTACCAAGCTATTAAGTGGCATAAGTTGAGACTTTTTGGTGAATTATAATAAATATTCAAACAACAAAAAGGGACTTCAAGTTCGACTCCTCCTGGCGGTGGATTATTTAAAAATAATTGCACCGCCACGGCAGCATTGAAACTAGAGACCGGACAACTGGGGTCGGAGGGATCCCGAGTCGGGATCCCGACTGAATCCCGATCCCGATCAATCCCGATGAATTTAAAAAATCGCTCGGGACGGATCCCGAGGTCGGGATCCCGAATTTAATCCCGCGGGATCCCGAAGAAATCCCGCGGGATCCCGATCCCGTCCGGTCTCTAATTGAAACTAAGGCCGCTACGGCAGCAATGTTATGCCGATAAGCACTTGAAGTTCCATTTTTGTTGTGACTGAGCTGTAGACCATTTAGCCAAATGGTCTACAGCTCAGTCACAACAATGTACTTGCGCTAGCTTTTGTGGCTTCAAAAAATTTTCAGTTACTGAGGTTGGGTTAGCGAGGCCCAGATAAATTCTGAAACCGGAACACTCGGAAGCCAGAAAATTGTAAATTTGAAATCTCAAAATAAAGGGTCTTAAACAAAAATTGAATTTCCTAAAAGATTTACGATTTTTTTTCTACCTACCTTCCTTTCCTTGAATTGAGTGCCAAAGTTTCAGCGTGATTGTGTTATTCGTCGAATTGTCATTTTTCATTTTATCAGTCAACAGTCGGATGGAAATCACTTGGTTCACCTCCAAAATGTGGATTGGCATGGTCAGTTTCTGTGTCTCATTGTCACAGCTAAAAACCGTATCATTTTTACAGTATGCTCTGACTATTTTGTACATTTATTTTATTTTTTGCAACTTCAATTTAAATTTTGAAAAAAAATTTCAAATTAATCTCAGTAATTACTTTGTAAATACGGCTCCCGGTAAATTGGACACCGGTAAATTGGACGCTACAAAACTGGACAACAATGGAAAATTGGACAATATTGGATATAAAAATAAATTATTAAAAATAAATAAACAAAAATGTTGGGTTGGCCTTAAGATTTTATTTTTATTTTTTTTGCACATACCTATGTTTTTTATAAGCTTAATAAAACGGAAATAAGTAATGTTATTATTAGAGCCCGGACGGGACCGGGATCCCGCCGGGATTTTGCCGGGACTCCCGGTCCCGGTCCCGGGTTTTTTGGGCAAACCGCCGGGACCGGGAGTCCCGGAAAAACGGGAGTCCCGGTGCCGGGATCCCGCCCGGGTCCATTTTCTAAGTCCCGGTCCCGATCCAGGTCCCGGCAATTTGGGCCAGAAAAACGGGACTAAATTTCACCAATGAAACTGCCCCAAATTTGAAAAAATTAATAATTTTTTGGCGAAATGTCTTTAGTTCAAAGTTTAAAGATAGAACTGAGAAATAAATTCAGATTTGATACATACATACCATTATTTTTTATTTTTAAATCCTTAAAATGTATTTTAGAAATGAATACATCAATCTGGAAAATAGGTCTATTTGAAAAGTCAAAGGATGGCAAAATAGCGGAATGCCGAGAATGTAAAGAAAATGGAAGGCCCAAGTATGAATTTAGCCTCTCTGACTCCAGCACCAAATCACTCAAAATCCATCTTTTTTCAACAATCCATGCTGATTCGGAATATGTCAAAAATTTCCAACAACTGGAGAAGATGAAAAAGGAGTCAAAAGAAAAAGCTGATAAGAAACAGCCGACGATCGAAAATCTAATCGGCACGAATTTGACCAGCAGCGGTAGTTTTGTGTTGGTAAATTTTACGGATTTTGGTTTTTTTAGGCATTTTGTCTGTGGCTGACAAACGAATTATCAGCATGATAACCTGTAACAATCTGTCATTTGGTTTGCTATCTGACCCGATTTTTAAAGCTCAGTGTAAATATGAGCTGAATGATGAAAGCGATTATCGGTAAAAGTCAAAGCAATAAAAAATAATAATAATTTTTTAGGAAAAGAGTTCTCCCGGAAGCATACAAACTAGTCAAGGCAAAAATACTCAAGGATTTAGATGATTGCGCCAATCTCAGCTTCACATCTTTAAGTGTTGAAACCGACTGAAGAAGCCAGCAACTGGTTTGCCAAATCGCCAATTTCTGCTCAAATTCCTGCAGCAAGATGCATGCATCAACAACTTTACAATGTCAAACTTTTTTACAAAGAAATAGACGCGGTGAGAACTGCGATGGTATATGGTTTGGAAAAGCGATTCTTTGAACTTCGATTCAAACGGTGATTTTTGATTGTTTTCAATGACCAAATTGGAGGCGAAGTAAATGGTTTGGTTGCTACAACTTCTATTGAAGCGCCGCCGGCAAAAAGGAACGAATCATTTTTTGCTCAAATGGAGGAAATTGCTAATTTTGCACAGGAAAAAAGTCAACTTTCATGCTCATTTTATTTTTCAATTTAATTAGTTTAGCTCAAATTTCGTCTCAATGCGACATTAACTCTGAGGTTAACGAATTCCTTAATTCCGAGAGAGCACCAATCAGTTCTGACCCGTTTGAATGGTGGAAGAAACACGGACCAAAATTTCCAATGTTATCAAAATTTGCGATTAAGTACTTGTCAGCCCCTGCGACAAGCGTACCGAGCGAGCAGACTTTCAAAGTGGCGAGGGATGTTTATGATTATCGGCGTTCGAGTCTGAAGCCGAAAACCGCAGAAATGTTGATTTTTTGAACAAGGCGATCCCAATGTTGAACTACAAATATTAATTGATTTTGTTCGGTGATAAAAATTTACCAATAAATTATGCTAACTTTTACATTAAATATGTTTTAACCAATACAGAAGATGACGCAATTTTTTCGATTTTTTACTCAAAAATTTTGAAAAAGTCCCGGGTCCCGGCGGGATCCCGGCCCAAAAATTGGGACCGGGACCGGGAGTCCCGGAAAAACGGGAGTCCCGGTGCCGGGATCCCGCCCGGGTCCATTTTCCAAGTCCCGGTCCCGATCCCGGTCCCGGCAATTTCAAAATTCCGGGCTCTAGTTATTATTATTTCTAACATCAGCAAAAGAAAGGAATCATAAAATTCATAAAGTGTAGAACATAAAAGGTAACTCGCCCGGTGGGACTCGAACCCACGACCCCAGCAATCCGTGCCGTGCTCTAACCAACTGAGCTACGGGCGCCTCTTTTAGAGGTTCTCTCAGGTCCTTTATCCCACTTTCTCCCACACTCCGTTCCTTCTGGCATCACAAAAGAAAAAAGGTTTTCTTTTAGATAAGGTTCATATTTTCGTGCATTTTTTGGCACATTGTCTAATCATCCCCCATTTTTCATGCATTTTTTGTAAATTGACCAATGATCGTCCCTGCTGAATGTCTGATCCATTCTAAGTGCCTTCATTAATCCATTTACCATACCCAAATTTTATTTTTAAACTAATTCCTTGGTTTATTTTTTAAAAAGAATTTGGTGTCCACTTTTCCGGTGTCCAATTTTCCTTTGGTGTCCAAAATTCCGGCGGTGTCCATTTTTCCGCTTGGTGTCCAATTTTCTGGTGTCCAATTTACCGGTCCCCGTAAGCAATCATTAAGACACACAAAGTTGCGCAATTCAAATTTGACACAAACAGGATTAAAATTATTTAAATGTTGGCCGTACCGGTCCTCAAAGCGTCCCGTGCCCATCGATGCCTTTTTGGGATCAGTTGGCTCCGAATCGGATGGTCGCAAAAACTTTATTTTAAAAAAGTGATTTTGGCATTTCAATTTTTGATTTTGGAATTTTTTCTTACCCATGCTTCCAATGAGCAGTTGCAGTGCCGGATGACGAAAAGTCTCATCGTTTGTTCATCCCATGGGATCATGTCCAAGCCGAGCACCCAAAAGCCCACAAAATCTCTCAATTTGGCACCACTTAATGACTTATTCTTATACTGCTCAACCTTTGCATCTTCAACTTCAATCACTTCTTCTAAAATATAAATAAATTTTAAAATTAAATTTAAAAATAATTTTAAATTATATAATAATTTTATAATTTTAAATATTTTTTTACCATCGACCGTAATGTATGCAGATAAATTGTTTTTGTTACCCAAATGAATGTTGAATTGGCGAAACATTTCGGGGACAGTGAAACTAAATTGTTATAGCAAATTGAATATTTATAAATACTACAGAATTTTGTTCATCATAATACAGTAGCATACGGTAGCAAAACTTTTTCATTATCGAATCGAATTTGAAAATTACGGTAGAAATTGGCAATTTTTACCTTTTCTCGCTGAACGATGTGTCCAAAATTGCGGTGCTCATGCTCTCGCCCTGTCTGTTCAGTTTGATGCCAATGCCATGCCAAGTGAGTTTTGCCATTGAATTTCCATGCTTTTTTGCTTCGTTTTGGCATTCTTCGGCAATTGGATTCTAAAAATTAATTCAAATTTAATTTAATTTAAATGCCAAAAAATTCTCTGACATTGTCCATGTTGTCAATGTTGAACATTTCGTTGCTTAGGTCTACAGTATCAACTGAATGATCGTTGTCCAAAACTCCGGTGGCCATTATGCTCGGGTAGCAAATGATTAGACTGAAATTATTTATTAAAAATTTGCTATTAAAATTAAAATAATATTTTTTTGATAATTGCCAACATTTTGAAAAACTTTGAACCCAAGCTAAATTTTTTGAAAATTCAAAAGGGTCTGAAAATTAATTAATTGTCGAATTTTGATGGCGAAGTTGACAATAATTTTAGTACGAAATTAACTTAATTACTGAATAATTAATGCCTGTCTTTACCGGTCTCTACGGCTTTCATTTTTATAAAAATTCCTGACATTTCGCCAAACATTATTAAAAAACAAAAATTTGAATAGTTCACCCGTCTTCACAACAGCCCCCGTCTCGTGGCAAACGAAATTCAAGCCCAAATGTTTTGGTTGCATCACGTGGAAAGCATTGGTCAAAGTCCTGAATTTGGATGGTCGTCACTTTTGTGCCGTGGCCCGTCAGTCGAGTGCTAATTAAAAATTGAAAAATTAAATTCCAAAATTATTAAAATGCTTTTTGTTTACGGTTTGGTTATCTCCTCATCTGCGGATTGACTGCCACTCAACGAAAAAAAGTGGCACAAAATTAAAGGCAAATGAATTCGCATTTTGCGCTAAAAAAATGTCAATTAAATAAAAAATTATTGGATTTTTATTGGATTTTTATTTTACTTATTTAGTAATGGAACGCTTTTCATATTAACAAAAATGGAAAAGTAATGAATGAATGATTGAATGTATTTGGCGCCGCTTATTTGTTGAATAAATTATTCCATTTTTTTCCATTTCCCATAACAATTTTATCAGATTTATGGACAGCAAAAAAATGATTCATTTTTGTTTATTTGAATTAATGTAATTATGAATTAGCTAATCAAAATGAAAATTTATTATTTTAATTATTAAAATAAATTATAAGCAATTTTATTGGTTCTTGAGATGGAACAGCTGTTGGGGGGGGGGAGAGAGTGCCAAAAGCCGGCACTGTTGAAAAGAAGAATTGATAAATAATGAATGAACAAATAATGGCAAAGTGATTTTATCAATGGGAATACCCAGGCATGATTTAGAAAATAATACGTAATATTATTTAATTAATTTTTTATTGTAAAGTGACATTTGCACAAACATGGAGCCTTTTTCATCATGCCAATGTTCAGCCATCCTTATAAAACAAAGAATAATGGGAAAAAATGAATTTAAAAATAAATATTTTTGCTTTAATAAAAAAATAAAATAAAATGCAATGGAATTGGGTAAAATGATGAAATGTTGTAAAAAATTGTTATTTTTTGCTTTTCGGACAATTAGTGAGAAAAGACGGCGAAACAAACAAACTTTACGCCGCACAATCTTATGGCCAATCATTTGAACGGCAAAAGGAAACATTGCTGTGGTGCTAATGAAATACAGCTCAAAAAATGTATTGAAAAATAAGGATATATTTTAATTGATAAATTTTTTGAATCTTTTTGAATGAGCTTTAATGGCTTTCTATTCCATTAAAGTCATCCAGGCTGCTTTTTTTATCAATCAACATAAATATCCCGCTTTTTTAACTCATTGTCAGCTTAATTAGTGATAATTAAATACGAGAAATATAAACACAGCAGAGGGGGGGGGGGGGGGGGGGATAATACAGTAATGTAAAACAATACGATTTGGCACATTTTTTCCCATATGAAATATTCATTTTTATACTTCTTTTAAATTCTTGGATATTCTGAACTAATTATAAATCTTGGAAAAACCACTTTTTTACATTTGTAATTCGGTTTTGCACCACACAAAACATTATTATTTACATTATAATTACTTTATTTTTTATTCTACTTTCTTCTTCTGTCACTCTTTCATCGTTATTTCCATTGAACTTATTTTGCACTCCAAAAATTCTATTTATATTATCATTATCTATTTATTTATTGTTTCCCAAAAGATAAAAATCAATTGGCCTTTATTGGCCCATTATTTTTTTCCATTAAACAATGCCCACTTTGGCATGGGCCATTTTCGGTTTTTTGGCGGCAAACTCTCTGCCACTGAACTTCGGTTTTGCATCCCACAAATCATATTTAGTTATAAAATAAGCTTTTTTTCTCCTTTTTTCTTCCTTCACTCTCTCGTGCCCTCTCGATCATTATTCTTTTCTATTCAAACTAGGGTTAAGCCCCGAGCCCTCGGGGGGCAAAAAGTCGGGGGTCGGGGACCTCGGGGGACGACATGTCGGGGGTCGGGTCGGGGAATAGGTCCAAAAAACGTCTCGGTTCGGGTCGGGGGCCGGGAGGCTCGGGGTCGAGGCTTAACCCTAATTCAAACAGTGCCTATTTTAGCACGGCTATTTTCGATTATCAAACTCTCCATCTTTCCAATAATAACCACAGTTTCAAAAATTGGCTATTCCGGGGAATGGCACATTTCTGAACTTCGGCTTGCACTAAAAAATCGTATTTGCATTACCTTCAATCTTTTTTTTCACCTTTCTTTTTCCTCTACTCTCTCGTACCCTCTCTAATTTTTTTGTTAATTATTAAAAATTTTGGTTTCCAAAACATAAAAGTCACTTTGCCTTTATTGGCTCATATTTTTCAATCCCCTTCAAACATTGCCCACTTTGGCATCGGCCATTTTCAATTTTTTGTAGGCAGACTCAACCCCACAATAATTAGTCACAGCTTAAATAAAATCCAGAAATGCCACATTTAAAAATTAGGGTTACCAAAATAAAAAAATTTTTTTGTAACTTTTTTTTCAATGGATTCTTTTCTAAATGTTTTCATTTTGTTCTATAATCATAACTCACTGCGCGGTTTCCATCTCAGCCTTCACCGAAGGTCAATTGCAAAACGGGCAGAATTTTCCCCCGTTTTTTCGATTGCTTTTTAGATAAATTTATAATGGGCACGCTCTTTACAAAAAATAAATGCCGCCATTGTATAAATACGATAACCAATGGCAAAATTTTATTTACTCATTTTTGCCAAAAATCATGAATCCCAAAATAATTCCAAATGAACTTTTGTTTGAAATAGTCGCCTATATACGTTTTAATCGTAAATGGGCAAAGTGCCGAGTTTGTTTTTCATTTGATCAATTTTTGATCAGTCGGCACGCTGATTGGTTGAAATTGATATGCAAAGTGGTCAGACATATATATATATTCTTTTCCACAATAAATACATGAAATAAATGGCTCTCACTCATTTAAAATTAGCTCATTTAAAAGCGAATCCATTAAATATTTGTAAATCATAGTAATAATTTTTCTACTAAAAAATTAACAAACAAATTTCAGGTGGCCAATTGCAAAAGTTCTGTGACAACGCTCATAAAGCGCATCAAACAAATTCCGATGGGATTGCCCGGTTCTCCGGTTGATGGTGTGCCACAAAGTGCCGCCCGATTTTATTCTGAAAACGCTTACATTGGTAAACAATATTTATAATTTAAAATAATCATAATTTGTATACTCTATAATGAATTTGACCACCATTATAGAACTGTCATGCTTCATTAACAATCAGCCCAATTTGCCGCGTGCGACTGATTTTAACGAACTCGGCCTCAACTCCAATGCTGAAAATTATGTGAGTTTTATTAAAAGTCGAAAGAGACTTCAATATTTTTTGATCTTTAATAGTCATTTCGCTATTTTGGTCGTCCCGATTAAATGTAAAAATAAATTTGTTAGGTGCCGACTCTTCTCCAGCGAATTAATGCCATGGTTTTGAATTGCACTAAATCGCCTGAAGCAACCGCCGAAGTGCTTGGGCAATTGGGAATTTGTACGTTTAAAGTATTATATCATTAAAAATTATTAATTACCTTTATGATGGGATTTATTTTTATAAAAGCCGCGTTTATAAGAAATTGGTTTTACCATGGAAAATAAAAAGTACCTTCTTTTTTAATCATTCATTCGTATTTTTGTCCATTTTTAAAAGTTTTTTATATCTATTCCTCCGCATTTTTTAGTCCATTTTGCTTTTAAGTAAGGAAATTTATATTTTTAAATCGTTTTAAAATTAATTTTTTTTTAACAGTCCTCAGCGTTAAAAACGAAGGAGTGAACCGCAGTTTCAAAATCCGTTCCTCTTCTGCTGCCGGTGGCGAATGATCGAGGACAATGCGGCTCGACGCTCGGAAATTGGGATAAAATGAGCTTAATGTTGCTGATTTGGAAAATTTAAACCAATTAATTTTTGGATCAAATTTTTAACTCTTTTACTTTATTCAATGCTTTGGTCTTCTCTGCAATTAATCATTTATTCGGTCCTTAAACTGTTTTGACACACATTACGCCTTTTATTACTCGCTCATAGATCACTATAATCTTTTAACACATTTTGTTACTCGCTCATACACCACGATCACACATTTTATTACTCAAACACACAATACTTTGTTTTTAAAAATAAATTTTTAATTTTAAAATACAGTTTTTGCCGAATTCGGTGAGTGCCGATAAAAACTGATAATACAAATATAAAAGATTTGTCTTAATGCTGTTGAGTATATAAATTGGGTAATTATCACTAATTAAGTCAATTTTTCAACAAATTTTAGCTTTACAAACCGAAAAATATACAACTATTATAAAATTGTGAAATATTTAATCAAAATAATTACGAATTTTGCAAAATCCGTTCCTGTTTTACTGTTATTTGCTGGTGAATAACTCGCAAATGTAACTTATTGAATTTTGTTAAAAGTAGTAAAACTTTACGAAAAACTACTTACTTTTTCCTCAAATTTTTTATGTCCATGATGGACAATCGAAAATAAATCATTTGAACATTTTAAGCGTGTTTTGAATAAATTTAGTAAAATGAAGCATTTTGAACCAAAATTAGTTTTTTTTTCTTGCCTGCCAAATGCCAAATAAGGCTTTTGAAAATTTTAATCGAACCCTGCTTTTAAATAATGCCAATTTAGGGTGAGTGGAAGCGATAAAATTAAATTCATAAATATTTTTCGAAAAGAATAGGACATTTAGCACATTATTATTAAAACAGATGAAGGCGAATAATTTAAAATAAAGGTTCATTTTTGAACTCTTTCAGGGCTTCATTTTTTAGCAAAACGAGTAGGAAATGTTTTCCCATTTGGTTATCTAATTATATGGCGGGGGGCATTTATTTTTTGTAAAGGCGGCCGCGCCCTTTATCTAAATTTATCTAAAAACTAATCGGAAAAACGGGGGAAATTGCTCTTTATTCATTGTAAATGCCGCCTCCATAATACATAATTTAGTTAACCCAATAGAAAAACATTAATCTATTCGTTTTACCCAAAACCATGAATCCCAAAAGAGTTCCAAATGAACTTTTGTTTGAAATTATTAAAATATATTCATGAATTATTTTGTATCTCTCATCCAGCACCCTAAAATTGGCATTATTTAAAGTGTGTGGGATATCCACTGAATATTGCATACTGTATTTGATGGAATACGGTTTATTCAATAATTTAAAAATGAAAAATTAAGTTGAAAATTTTTTTAAACTAATAAGCGTTGAAAATATTTTCAGGTTAAGTTATTCCTTACACTTATGAATTCACAAATTGGTGTTGTATAAAAAAAAATTGGGAGATTCATGAACCCTGGCATTTATTTCATTCAACAATAAATGGACCAATTAAATGATAAAATAAACATCATTTAAAAATTAAAACCAAAAAAGAAAAATGAATTCCAAATTTGGGTCGTGGCAAATGCCTTCGAATTTCCAGTCAGCACATTATTTGCCACTCGTCAATTCATTCAGCAATAGCGAAAATTGGTGCTAAATTTATTAAAAATAAATAAATAAAATGCATGAAATTTATTAATGTATTTATCATACCATTAAATTTTTGATTTTATAACGTTCAATCAAAAGAAGTCGTTCTAAGAATGGAATTTCCACACAATTGGCCAAATGGACACCGCAACGCTCCTTCAGCCAATCAATTTGGAAGTAATCGGCAATTAAAAGGAAAGTGAGCACATTTTGAGCTAAAATGGTAATAAAAGGATAATAAAATCACAGTAAATTGAAAAAGTTTAAATTTATCATTTTTTTAAAATATGGATTAATTTTAATTTATAGACCCAAAGGAAGACTAATTGGTGTGCTCATTCAATTTTGAAAATGCAATAAAATACATATTAAATTATTGTATTTTTATGTAGACATTACTAAAAAATATAATAAATAATTTTAAATTAACTAAATTTGTTAAACTAATTAGTTACAGGATTTATATTTTTATCATCAATTTAAAAAGCAAAAAATTTCATCAAATAAAATAGATGGTAGATGTTTACACCTAACTTTTGAAAATGCAAAATTTCCACTTTTTTTAAACGTCTCAATAAAAAAAAAATTATTTTATAAGTGCTAATTGCCAAAAGAATTATTGAATAATGACATAAAAAATTGTTTACGATTTGGGAAAAACGGTTGACCCAAGTACGAAATTGAGATGGCATCAGCAAACTCGTTGAACTGCTCCATCGTGATGCCCAATCCGTCCAGATTGATCGCCCTCTGATGCTTCTCCTTCATCTCCACGCTAAGCATTCGTTTGATCATTGGCGAAACGGACATAAGCCAATGGGCAGAAACGATCAGATGATCATCGCCGATGTGCACAGTCAAATCGTCGTCCGGCGAACAAATTGGCGGGCATGGACTGTTTAAAGGGGAATTAGATGTACAACAACGGACCAAGGGCGTGCCACGAGCCTTAGCTTCGGGGAGGGGGTAGGGAAGCTAACGTCCCCCTACACCAAGTGAACCCGATTTTTTTTTTCATTTCGTAGTACTTAATTTTTTGCCACGCTTTTTGCACAAAAATTATATAAAAGGGTAGGGTCCGGCGATGCCAAAAAAGGCCCCGACGAGTAGAATTTTTGCCGCCATAGAAAAATTTAAAAATTTTCTAAACTTCTTTCTATTATTATTTTTTTGCTGCTTCTTCTCACTACCCCTCGCCGCTTTAAGCGCCTGAAGCCAAACAAATAGGACAATTTGGTCTAAATTTAATTAGGGGTCTTACTTTTCGATCACTTCGCGTTTTTTGAGAAATCTGATCACAAGAGAAACTGGCAAATTTGTTTGATTTTCAGCACCAATGTTTCCTCCTTTCTTCAGCATAAAGATCTAAAATTGGTGCATAATTTAGAAAAAAAATTAGCAATTCATAATTACTACTTTTAGAATGGTCTGTGTTCCCTGAGACCATGTCCACAATATAATTTGCGCCAACAAATCGGAACCGTTCTGCAGTGAACCATTGCTAATATCGTTGATAACCAAATATTTACAACTGTTGTAATTCCGAGTTATCTTGAATTCACTAAATTGAGTAAAAAAGTCTTATTTTTCAAATATGGAAGCCTTCTTACATTGCAGAAAATTGGGATTTGACTTTGACTTTTAATACTTCATCTCTATTACAATCCGTGGTAAAATTGACCATTTTTTCATCAACAATAAGATAATTAGTGTAAATGTCCATCTAACAATAAGTTTTATTTCGAATAATAAAATAAATTGGAATTTTGCTTATGAAAAATAAAATTAACATAAAATGTAATTAAGAGTTAATGACAAAAATAATGTGCATATATTTATGAAAATGATTAATCATAATTATTAATGTAATAAAAAATGCAAGAGATAAAGAGATGAGTGACTTTCTTTGTCTCTTTTTGGTGGGATAGGTCAGCGTTTTGCCGATTTTCAAAAATAAATTCAAATTCAAATTCAAATTTATTTTTGGGGCCAAAATCTTAATGTTAACCTTGTTTGTCCTTATTTGATAATGGGAGACTAAAAATATAAAATTTGATAGCATTTTAATCAAATAAATTGTAAAAATTTACTGATTTGAAAAAATCTTGCTAAACGTTATTATTTTTGACCCTAAAATCGTATTTTTCGGCCTTGGTGTTCATATTTTGAAAAATTACCGATCTGCACCATGGTTTTGGGGGGCCGGTGGTACCGATAGGCGCCATCGGAAACTTTTTCATAATTTTTAATGAATTTTATTATGAAAATTTGTTTTCAAAATCTCAAAAATTTTCAATATTTCCCGCCTGCGTGGATGAATTAACTTTTAAATTTTTACAATGCTCCGAGTCCCCAATCCCCCGAATTAGTGTCGGGGGTCGGGGAGGCAAAAAGTCGGGGGTAGGCGGACGACATTTTCGAACAAAAAGTCGAAAGCCCAAATTTTCGAATTTAGAATTTTTGTTTCAAAAATAGCGTAAAGGATCTTTATTGAAGGATTGATGGCTTTCAGTTTATTTCCGTGCGTTTAAACCGATTTTGAACCAAAAACGGAAATTTAGAAAATTGGACTTTCGATTTTTGGTTCGAATTCGAGTTCGGAATAATGTTTCAGCTTGCGGCGGGAACGGAACCCACGACCCCAGCTTTCTGTTCCTATGCTCGTACCATTGAGCTACGCAGGGTGCCCTTGCAACCCTACTAATGCCCTTTTGATCAGAGCAATTAGAAACTCTCGGCCTCCACGGCATACAAAAAATTCATGCTTTTCGTCATTACAGTATACCATTAGGCATTCTTATGGTTATTAGATATAATATAACGATGGGATTATTATTTTGCCATTATTCCCAATGTTTGTTTGGCTCCTCTACCGTATCATTCATTGGTTAGGGCTCCTGCGAATAATAATAATGCCAAACTGGTGTCATCTACTGGACCAATTATGCATTCTTATGTTCAGCTACAGTATCCGTCAATATGAGTACCACCGTGTTTTAACTCACTCATTGAATTTTCGTCCAGCGACTCGTGCATGAAAATGAACGTAAAATTGTTGCGGTTGTTGTATTCATGTTTGGCGACTTTTTCTCGTTTCGCGTACAGCTCGACAGAATCGCCATAATTGAACAAGGTCGGCAATTTTATTGTGAAATCATCCGGTATTTTTATATTAGAGAAAATTTTGGTTTTGGCCAGCAAAACCTTGGGGAAAAAAATGAAAAATTGTTAGGCTTAAAAATAAAGAATTTATGAATTTTGATATTTTATCAACAAGGAATTTTGACTTGGTAAATTGAGCTATGATAAAAAAAATTACAAAACAATTTTGTCATGGCAAAAACCAAAAAAAAAAATCGATTTTTTATTTAAAAAAATAATTGGGAATTTTTTTTTTGTATGTTTTGCCATTAACCCATTTGACTGGGAATGTTACGGTCAATTTAAGTAGTACTGTATTCTTCCGAAACATTCATGGATTGCTTTTAACAAAATTTTTAAACTTTTTTCATTTTAGAATATTAGAGAATTTGTATATATTTATATCTTATTTTTTTTGTATATTTTTGCCATAAATATTTTACCTCATTCGGATCAGTGTTTTCGATTTTGCCGCTGATGATTTTCATCTTGCCACTCAGCTAAAAGATATATGATCGAGTTAAAATCTTTTAAAAATAAATAATTAATTTATCAATTTTTAATTACCTGGTCAATATATAAATAATCCGGCTCTCCAAATGCTGTAACATTTCCTTCGAGCTTAATAACGGTCAAATGAGAAAGAATTAAGGGTGAAAAAATGAATGAAATAAATAGATTTTTATGAAAATATCGGGGATCCCCCTGGCCCTCGCCCCCATTTTCCTAGGTACTTTTTGTCACCCCCCCCCCCTGAAATTTTTTTATTTTGTCCCCCCTCGCTTTTTTCGAAAAAATAAACTTTAAAAAATCGTATAAAATGATCTTCCTGCGATTACTGATTACGAATCTGCCATCCATTTCTATTAATCCCGAACCATCAGCCCCGAATTCGAACAAAAAGTCAAAAATTCAAATTTCCCTCTATCAGTCCAAAGGTGATTACAAAAAACATCAAAAAAAAAATAATGAATATTTGTAAAAATTTTAACATAAAAATAAATTTTGTGAAATTTAAATTTTTCGACTTTTTTTTCGAATTCGGGGCTGATGGTTCGGGATTGGCCAAAATTGTTGTTTGATTAGTGTTCAACTCATAAAATATAAACCTAGGCCTAGCCTAAAGCTTAGGCCCAAGTTAAGCCTAAAGCTTCAGGGGCGGGCCTGAATTCCGGTTTCCAGAATTTGTTTTTTTGTGCTTCCGTAACCATTTTTTGGCACCCAGCAGTTGTACCCACCCGAATGTAATTCGCGGCCCAAGCCGGAAGTTCCCGTTTCTGATTCGTCTGCACTGTTTGACCATTTATGATCACGTTGAGCACTTCCTTTTTCAACACAGTTTGAAATTCAAATGTGCGCTGCTCTCCATGTTTAAATAATTCATTGAACTTGTTTTCGATCATTTTGCTGTCTTCAGGCATATCCTTTTTTTTATTTTTCTAAAATTTCTATGTATTTTTTGGAAATCAGTATTTTGAAAAAAGCATGATGGACCTGGGACCTGGGTTCGGTGCTGGACCTGGACAAAAATCCAGGAAAATCCAGGTTGCGGGAAAATGGTCTGGACCTGGACTTTGATCCAAGAAAAATCCTGGCCTGGGTCCAGGTCCAGCAGACCGATCTCTGTTATTTTTTTAAATTTTTTTTCAGCAAATTGTATACGATCTTAATTGATGCTAGATTATTGATGCAATAAAAATCAACCATCCAAGAGCAGATTTTTGATGCGGACCAATTCTCGAGAAATTCTGGGTCCGAGTTAGGAAGAAAGTTCCAGAACGCGATTCCAAGGGATTGAAATCCGATCCAATTACAATATATGGGGTCGATCACAACCTGGATTCATAAACTCCAGCAGATATATAGAACCCGGACGAATCGAGTTCCTGGATTGGAACCCAGAGTTTTCTGGATCAATCAGTACCGGTTCTTTTTTTCAGAAAATGCCCTCGTCTGAATCAAACACGAGGCCAAATACAGTACAATCAGGACCCGGTTTAACCTCAAGAAGTTAGAACCAATAGTTCTTCTACAATACATATTAATCTTAATTAAAATAATTCTTACTAAAAACTCGGAAAGTTCGATTTTCGAAACGTTCTCCTTGGTTACGGTCACCTCCAGTTGCATTACGGTAGCACCCACTGAAATTAAATGTTACAAAACTGCCCAACACCGTAACCAAATTGACTTACTCAAATTGACAGGTTCGATTGAGTCATGGAGCAAAAAGATTTTAAAATGTGTGGTGTCCCCATCGAGCAATTTGATGCGCACTCTCAGATTTAATTTTGCACTCCATGGTACATAACTGTAGTAGGACACGGTAGTGCTGAGTACGTCATAATAAATAGCAAAAGTTAAATCAATTAATTAATCATATCAAACTTAATACCAGTGCCTGTCTTGGAAACACTCGTGGCTCATCAATTAACGCATAATGACCATCGAGCTTAAAATTGATTTACTGTAAACGGCTTAGAAATTAAAAATGACTTTTTAGTACTTAATTATCGCTTCATTTATTAAATTATATTCAAAGCATGATGATTCAAAAATTTTTGTATATCGTATTTAATTTTAAAATTTTAAATATATCAAAATATTTTTTAAATTTTATTTCATAATTTAAAATTAAATTTTGATATTTTCTTACCAATATGAAAATAATTAATTTAATAAGAAGAATCCAATGAAAAATACCTTTAGCTTAAATATTTTCAAAATTTTTCTTTAAAAGATAACTTCCTATTTTATTTTTAATTCCATATAAAATTTTCTTACCGTCAATTTGTTGTGGTCCTTGAATTTCAATCCTTCCCACCATTTTTCGGGATAATATTCCCTTTTGCCCAATCGTTTGTTTTTAAACAAAATTTTGTAACCGTACTGCTTTATCCAAATTTGCAGATTCATTTCGAATATTTCGTTAGAAAATTCGTAATCGCAAAAATGTGTTTCAGTTCCAATCACCACTTCCACGGAATTGTTGGCAAGAAAAAAGTGAATGCTAAGCATTTCGATATCTGCAAAATTGCTTTTTTTTTTTAAATTTAAAACTAACTTTTAAATTAATTTTACATTTCAATTTTTTAAATTTTTGGTTGGTTTATATGTAGCAGATATTAAGAATTTAATGAAAAAATTAGTGCAAAAAACAGGGCGACCATTTAGGTCTTTTTTGGTCAACATGGCTTTGTTTCAGGGGCTTTCAAAAAGATTTTAATAAAATAAACTTCAACCTAATGGTAGGATAAAAAAGGTCGCTTATTTCTTAATAAATACAATAGTGGTGAACCTTCAGAGAAAAGCAAAATATTTGATACAAAAAAAGAAGTTGAAAAAATTGCTGGAACTTTTTCCGCACTCTGTAAAATTTGTGTCCCTAATAAGGAGATCACAAAAAAACAAAAAAAATTAAAAATTCTTATTAATTTCTTGAAAAATTCGGTTTTACCTAAAAATTTTCAATTTTCTACCCACCTTCCTTTCCTTGATTCGTGTGCAAAAGTTTCAGCGCGATTGTGTTATTCGTCGAATTGTCATTTTTCATTTTATCAGTCAACAGTCGGATGGAAATCACTTGGTTCACGTCCGAAATGTGGATTGGCATGGTCAGTTTCTGTGTCTCATTAACACAGCTAAAAACCGTATCATTTTTACAGTATGCTTTGATAATTTTTACAATAATTATATTTGAAGCACAGTTTTTTTATTTGAGTCCCGTAAAAAGGAGTACCAAAAACAATTGATACTTTGGCATCTTAGCAATAAAGTCCCCCCTTCGGCGCAGGATTTATTTTTAAATTAGCAAAAAAATTTTTTGGGTTTCATATTAATTAATTTATTTAATTTCTTTGTTTTATAATAAGTTATGACAGAGTCATTTTAGTATAAATTGGAATTGACCAAAGAAGCACAAAAATTGAAATACTGTACCGATCTTCAAAGCGTCCCGTGCCCATCGATGCCTCTTCGGGATCTGTTGGCTCCGAATCGGATGGTCGCAAAAACTTTATTTAAAAAACGATTTTGGCATTTGAATATTTGATTTTGGCATTTTTTCTTACCCATGCTTCCAATGAGCAGTTGCAGTGCCGGATGACGAAAAGTTTCATCGTTTGCTCATCCCATGGGATCATGTCCAAGCCGAGCACCCAAAAGCCCACAAAATCTTTGATTTTGGCACCACTTAATGCCACTTTCTTATACTGCTCAACCTTTGCATCTTCAAATTCAATCACTTCGTCTAAAATATAAATGCATTTTAAAATTAAATTTAAAAATAATTTTAAATTATTTTTACCATCAATTGTAATGTAAGCAGCAAAATGGCTTTTGTTGCCGAAATGAATGTTGAATTGGCGAAAAACATCGGGCACAATGTAACTAAATTGCAATAGCAAATTTTCGATTATTTATAAAAACTACAGTTTTTCATCATCGTAATACGGTAGAACAAAATTACCGAATTTCAAAAAATTACAGTATAAATGGCAAATTTTACCTTTTCTCGCAGAATGATGTGTCCAAAATTGCCGTGCTTATCCCAGCACTTTGTCTGTTAAGTTTTATGCTAATGCCATGCCAAGTGAGTTTTGCCATTGAATTTCCAAGCTTTTTGGCTCTGTTTTGGCATTCTTCGGCAATCGGATTCTAAAAAAATTTTAAAAATTTTTTTAAATTTAAAATGCCAAAAAATTCTTTCACATTATCGATGTTGTCAATGTTGAACATTTCGTTGCTTAGGTCTACAGTATCAACTGAATGATCGTTGTCCAAAACTCCGGTGGCCATTATGCTCGGGTAGCAAATGATCAGACTGAAATCAACTATTTTAAATTACAAAAATTGCATAAATTTGCTATTAAAATTTTAAATAAAATAAGTTCCAATTTTTTTTTTAAAGATCTTCAAGCCAAAGGTAAATTTTTGAAAAATTCTAACTAAATAACTAATAACCGAATAATTAATACTGTTCTACGGCTTTCATTTTATAAAAATCGCTATTCAGCCTGAAATTATTTCAGAAAATTAAAAATTTGCTATTAAAATTAAAATAATTTTTTTTTGATAATTGCCAACATTTTGAAAACTTTGAATCCAAGCTAAATTTTTTGAAAATTCAAAAGGGTCTGAAAATTAATTAATTGTCGCATTTTGATGATGAAGTTGACAATAATTTTAGTACGAAATTAACTTAATTACTGAATAATTAATGCCTGTCTTTACCGGTCTCTACGGCTTTCATTTTTATAAAAATCCCTGACATTTCGCCAACATTATTAAAACAACAAAAATTTGAATAGTTCACCCGTCTTCACAACAGCCCCCGTCTCGTGGCAAACGAAATTCGAGCCCAAATGTTTTGGTTGCATCACGAGGAAAGCATTGGTCAAAGTCCTGAATTTGGATGGTCGTCACTTTTGTGCCGTGGCCCGTCAGTCGAGTGCTAATTAAAA
>CP049710.1:1669539-1719006 GCA_004148225.2 Heterodera glycines | reverse complement strand
CAATATATATTTTTTCAGTTTTGTCTATGGTTGTTGGATGAACTTTTAGATAAATTTCGGGTGAAATTTTCTTTGTATTCTGTAATTTAGAGTAAAAAAAGAAAGCATATTTGGCCAAAAACTTTATTTAACCGTAAAGTTTGTCCCCGCTCCCGAGCTTCTGCTCCCCGTCCCCGACCTTTTATGGGCTTCTCAGCGATCCAGATTCCCGACCTGCCTTCCCCGACAATTTCCTCCCCGAGGGTTTGTGGAGGAACCCTAATTTAACGGTAAAAAGCCATTAGTTGTTTTTTATGATGCATTTTGATTACAAATTTCTTCCAAAAAAGAAATCGACTTTTTGCTATTTTTAAGTCATTTTTTCTTAAAAGGCTAAAAACTAAAAATAAATTGTTTAAATAAACTGCGACGCTAGAAGGAATGGGAGAAAGTGGGATAAAGGACCTGAGAGAACCTCTAAAAGGAGCGCCCGTAGCTCAGTCGGTTAGAGCACGGCAGGAATTGCTGGGGTCGGGGGTTCGAGTCCCACCGGACGGGTTACCTTTTATGTTCTACAAAACATTTTAGTTTTTTCTTTAAATTTTACTCACATGGATCACCATCCTGACAAGATATCCGAATTGCATTGCACCAACACTTCGCACTGTCACATGCCTTTTTGACAGATGAGCCTGGTTTTGGCAAAAGATTAAGACATTCATTCATTGTGTCATCAATCTTTTTAGATTCGGCTTCCAATTCTAAAAATTTAAAATTTATAAAAATTGAAAAATTTTAAATTTCTCAAGAATCGGTTTGGTTATAGAGAAAATACCATTTTTTGTTGGTAAAATAAAAATTTGGCACATTTTTCTAAATAGAGAAAAAAATTTTAAGTCCTTTACTTAAGGACGTCCTTGGAATTAATTGACTGAATTGATGTGCCAATGAACATCTGAGCATACATTTTACACTTTGTATGACGCCCATTTAAAAGAGATTGATTTTCAATTTAAATTACATTTATTTAAAAAAATAAAATCCTCGGCGGCTCAATTTGAGGGGGACACTATTGTATTATTACCTTTTCCTTTTTGTTTGTAGTAATAAATGTTGAAATGTTCACAGTATTCTTTTTGCTTTTTGTCGGTTGCCAAGAATGAAAAAAATAACAATTTTTGAAATGAATTATGGATAAGTGCCACCATCGAATTGTCCAAATCATTTCCGATACTAAACCAATTTAAAAGTAAAAATAATTAGAAATTTAATTACTTTTTGAAATGCTTTGGGCAAAATTTGCTTTCGAGTTTGGCAATTTGTTTCGGTTTCTTTGGCGATTCCATTTCTTTTTCAATTGCTTTGTTTAAACGAAATTCAGAGTGATATGCCTCCATTTCTCTGAGCTGTTTTGACATTTTGTCAAGCAACTCGTCCAAATAAGTACTTAATGTGTCAAAAAATACCAATAAATCATAGCGTGTCACCTGAAAATAATCAAAATATTTGGAGTTGAACTTCATTTTATTGCCGTAATTATAACACTAAAATTTATGGCGCCCTGAAAATGCGTCAGTAGAAAATGCGTCAGTGGAAAAAGCGTCATAGAAATTTTATTGTCATAAAAACAATTTCCTAAGGTTTTCAAGGTCACTGACCACGAATCCTGTGTTCATTTCGGCCAATTCCGAACCCCGGACCCAAACTCGAACAAAAGTCCAAAGTCCAAATTCTCAAATTTAGCATTTTGGCTCAAAAACGCCGTAAATTATCTCATTTTAAGGATTGATGGCTTTCAGTTTGTTTCCGTGTATTAAATCGAGTTTGAACCAAAAACGGTAATTACGAAACATTTGGACTTTCGACATTTTCTTCGAATTGGGGTCCGGGATTGGGAATTCAAACAATGTTTTTATAGAATTTTATAGTTTATCTTACAATACCTAATGTTATACCAACTTTATTTTAAAATACTTGTATCACTGACGCATTTTCTACTGACGCATTTTCTACTAACGCATTTTCAGGTCCCGAAAATTTATTACCTTTTCTTCGGAATTGCAAAGATTTTTGGCCAATCCATTTATCTTATCTCTATGCTCTGTGGAATACGGTAATTGATCATTTTCGTCCAGTTTGAAGCAGTCTTTTGCCATCAATTTGTTGATGAACTCAATTATTTTCTTCACCCATTTTCGCGTTTCTTCACTGATTTGTTGTTGTCCAATAATTGTACTGGTTACTGTATCAACATTTTGGAAATAGTCACGGTATTCTTTTTGCTTTTTGCTGGTTGCCAAGCAGTGCAAAATTTGCAGTTTTTGAAACGAATTATGAACAATTTGTTTCATGCACAGCTCCATTAAAGCATTATTATTCTTATCATTATTATCATCAGTGCTGAATAAATTTATTTAAAAATAATAGCAGCCTTTAAAAAATTATTAATAAAGACCGACTAAAAAGGCACAAAAATCGCGAAAAAGGCACTATAATAGGCACGAAAAAAATTGAAAAAAAGGCATGAAAAGGAACTAAAATGCCGAAAAAGGCATGAAAATAGGCATTTAAACTTTTTTTATTAAGGATTTTAGGGAGCAAAACACGTAAAACCTATTCAAAAACTAATTTTTGGTCATTTAAATGATTATTAAAATATATTACTTTTTTTTGCCATTTGCGCAGATTTGTTCAAATGCGGCAACTTGCTTTGGTTTCATTGGCGCTTCAGTTTCTTTTCTAATTGCTTTAGCTAAACGATATGTTGAATTATATACATCCGTTGTCCTCAATTGTTTTGCCATTCTCTCAACCAATTCGTCCAAATAAAGACCAAATGTGTCAAAAAATGCCAATACATCATGGCTTGTCACCTGTAAGTTGACAGAAAAATATTTTTATGCTTTTACATTCTGTTCCTGAACATTAATTACTTAAATGGCTGACAAAAAATGTTTGGTTTTTGACTAACGTCCCGCTGAGGGTGCTAAAGCCCTTCCTGAAACCAAAAAAGTAAAAATATTCAGCAATTTTTTGAAAATTTAAGCAATTTTCTTAACAAATTGCATTAAAATGCCAAAAAAATTTCCCGGCGGCGCCTAACGACACCGCCGGACCCCCATTTTACCATATTTTTGAAAATTGAAAACCAAAATGTTAAAAAAATAGTAATTTTTTGGCGGAAAACAGCTTAAAAATTTTGTAAAATACACCCCCTAAATTTGGGATTTCAAAAAAAGAAAAATACACCCCTAAAAATCAAAATTTTTTACTTCAGCGCCCCCCCCCCCCCGAAGCCAAGGATTTGGCAACGCCCTTGGTCTGGAGGTAATTAATTTTTTGAAAGCGAAAAAATTTGACTATTTATCAGATTTGAAAATGTTGATAATTTTGATCGCTAAAAGTATTTGTTTTTCTATGATTCAATAAAATTTCAAAGAATTTATTAAACCTAATTGCAAAACTTTAATTATGGTCCGATGCCATAATTAAACTACTCAAAACAAAAACCGGCGCTCAAATTCAGTCATAATGAGTTAAATTTTGTTCACATAAAAACTAGCAGCAGATGAATGAATGCATTTCCATGGGCTTTTGAAATCTTTGGCACATTGACGAATATACAAATAATCAATTAATTAATTACCTCAGTTTTGGGATTTCTCAATTTTTTGACCAATTCCTTTTTCGTCTCTCTAAAATCTATGGCATACGACATTTGATCACTTTGGTCGTTTTCCTCCAAGTCAATGCGGCGGCCTTTGGCGATCAATTTGTCGATGAACTCAATTAATTGCTTCGCCCATTCCCTTGTTTCTTCACTGATCAGTTCCTGTCCATCATTTTGGGTAATATTTTTGGATTGATCACATTCAATAGAGTGCTTGTCCTTTCGCTTTGATTGACTTTGAACAGCGTTGAATTTATCTTGGTCAGCCTTAATTAGTTTATTTAAATTCTGCATGTGTTCTTGATCGCGTTTGTTCTCAATTCGTGATAAGAGATGATGATCGTTCATCCCATTGATAATCGGTGGTACAATGATAATTATGACAAAAATAATCATTGAAGGATTTGAATTTAAAATGCTACTGAAATTTAATGATAAAATTAAAAAATAAATGTTAATTTTTAAATGAATAAATCCATATGATTTTATAAAAATGAGGTATTTGCGTCGAAAATTTTTGAATTTGATTTGAAATGCTACTGAAATTTTTGATGCTTTTATCATTTAAAAAAATAAGAATAATATAATTAGCCATTTATGCTTAATTCTAAATTAAAAAAATATATATAATTCTGATCATTGTACTCGATACATTTATACTCAAAAAATGTTTGACGTCATGCCTTTCATTTAAACAGAGCTTACTGATGTACTGATTTTTTAGATTTGTCCTTAATTGGGGATATGCAGAACATCTGGAAAATAAAATGCCCTGAATGGTGTACCGACTTTTGCGCCTCAACACTTGCGCCGCCCATAAAAATAGACATTTGCGCCTCGACACTTGCGCCGCTAGACATTTGCGCCGCGACACTTGCGCCGCCCAGTAAAAATAGACATTTGCGCCTCGACACTTGCGCCGCTAGACATTTGCGCCGCGACACTTGCGCCGCCCAGTAAAAATAGACATTTGCGCCGCGACACTTTCGCCGCCCAGTAAAAATTTGCGCCGCGACACTTGTGTCGCCCAGTAAAAAAGAAAAATAGACATTTGCGCGTCGACACTTGCGCCGCTAGACATTTGCGCCGCGACACTTGCGCCGCCCAGTAAAAATAGACATTTGCGCCGCGACACTTTCGCCGCCCAGTAAAAATAGATTGCGCCTCGACAATTGCGCCGCTATATATTTGCGCCGCTCTTCAGTCAAAAATATATTTTTTTAACAAATTTTACTCAAAATTACTATGCAACAACAAAAAAGCAATTAAAAGAAATGCAAAAAAACAACTAATCACAAAGATAGACGACACGTATTTCTTTGTTTTTATCAATACGTGCATTAGCAGAAACGGCAAATTTGGTGCCATGGAAAACAAAAAAAAAATGAAGATTTAATAAGCCAAATTAATATTTTAGGTTCTAGTTTAAATAAATCATTTTAAAATTTAAAGGTGCAAATGGGTTTTGTAGCGCGGCGCAAGTGTCGCGGCGCAAATGTCTATTTTTACTGGGCGGCGCAAGTGTCGCGGCGCAAATGTCTAGCGGCGCAAGTGTCGCGGCGCAAATGTCTTTTTTACTGGGCGGCGCAAGTGTCGCGGCGCAAATATATAGCGGCGCAATTGTCGAGGCGCAATCTATTTTTACTGGGCGGCGAAAGTGTCGCGGCGCAAATGTCTATTTTTACTGGGCGGCGCAAGTGTCGCGGCGCAAGTGTCGATTTTGCTGAGCGGCGCAAGTGTCCGTTTTTGCTGTGCGGCTGAAAGCTCGCGCAACACGGTCCTCAATTTGAGATAAGCAATCTGAAAAAAAAATTTCATGAATATTATAGTATCGGTGCTGGGTATTTCTTTAAAAAACATCAAAATGGAAGGGCACGACTACATTTTGCCACTAAACCAAATTCGGATGTTTCACCAACTAATGCAACTTCGGACATTTCGCCAACTAACCCAAATTCTGACATTATACCAACTGTGATTTTGCCAACTAGACTTAAACCGATTTTTTAATTAATTTTGCATGTATTGCGTTATGCCTATTTAATAGAGCTGAGCGGGGCCGGGAATTTTTCCAAAAACCGGGACCGGGACTTGAAAAAACCGGGAATTCCCGCCCCGGTCCCGCTAAGCTCTACTATTTAATACTATTTGGCCAATGTTAGTTGGTGAAATGAGTATGTATTATATTAGTTATTTGGCGAAACGTCCGAATTTGTGTTAGTTGGCGAAAATTTGGCTTAGTTGGCAAAATGTCATTTTTTGGGTGAGTTGGCGAAATGTCCGAATTTGGCTTAGTTGGCGAGCTCGGCATGCAAATAACGAATCCGAAAAGCATTTTTTGGGTAATGAAACGTAAAAAAAGAAACTTCTTTCTTTTTTGGCCATTATTATCTATTAGCTTTACAGACGTACAATAAATCTCTCAATCCCTGGACAATAAATTGTAAAATTTTTAATGTAAAAAATGTAATTTAGCTTTTTAATGCTTAGAATTTATTGGACAAAGAATCGATTTGCTTATTCAAATGTCATTCACAATGACGCGTTAAGTATTGAGCAAATTAACATGTAAATTTATTGTAAATATTTCTTACATTATAATAAAAAAAGTAATAAATGTAAAATTTGTATAATAAGTTTTATATTAAAATATGTTTTTTGCTTCAAATTTTATGAATTTTTAAATTTTTCTTCTAAAAGCATTTTAAAAGCATCAAAATTTGCCGTTAGATGGTATGCATGTTAACTTATTTTCTGGTTATCTCTAGAGACCGGATAACAAGCGTCAGAGGGATCCCGTCAAATCCCATTCCCGATTAACCCCAAAGATTCATGGAAAACGATCGGGAGGTATCCCGACCAAATCCCGATCCTGATTAATCATAAAGGGTTTAGAAAAACATTCGGGAGGGATCCCGGGTCAGGATCCCGTCCAAATCTCAATCCCGAGGCTTTTTCGCGATCCCGCGCGGGATAATCGGGCTTGCTTCATTTCACATTCTTTCCCGTTCGGTCTTTAGGTATTTATTACTCTATTTTTAAAGGATTTTAATTTGGTTTAAAACCCTTTGTTTTTGGCTTTAGCCGAAATTCTTTAATTTAAAAAGCATTAAAAGGAAAAAAGTGTGTCCCCATAAGAAAAGATCTTCAAATTCTCAAAGAATTTAATTTTTAAAAGCAAATTTTCTTCCATTAAAATTAAAATTTTATGTTGACATATTTTAATATGGGGCGGAGTCGTTATTTAAAAAAGCCATCAATATGATTTGATGAAAAATTATTTATAACTTACAAGGGAACCACCCGAACTGTAAGTCGGAAAATGCATATGTGTTATATACCATTCGATAGAGCAGGGTCGACTTCTATTGTGAATTTTTAATCTTACGGATGCATAATGACGAAGCAAAAAGTTACGGGCCCTCAAAAATCGGAATTTTTCCCTTTAGGCGGGGATGGCGCCATGCAATGATCAGTGTGCACAGGAGCGTGGGTTCGAGTCCGCGGCACGTAAACTATTTTTTTATTATTGTAAATTATTTCAATGTGACAATTATTGGCTCAAATAAATTTTTTTCGAGCATTTTTTGAGCATCTTTGGCCCTAACTCTTTTGAAACTTAATGAAATTTTTTGAAATTTTGTAGACTAATAGAGAACACTTAGTACTATCGAATAATATCAAGGATTAAAAATTTCGTTACTTTTGACCTAAGTTATAAATAATTTTTCATCAAATCATAATGATGGTTTTTTAAATAAAACATAGCACCTTTTAATATAATTTCTCTAATTTAGATTGCGAAATGTTATTTATTTTTTCAATTTTTCTCATTTATATACATTTAAACGTTTCGAACGGATGTGGCACTGAACTCGGAATATGGGAAAATGTTAGTAAAAGTGGTGCCGAATTTTTAAAAAACATTAACATTGAAGCAAAAGTATTGGCACGCCAATTGTGCCAACTTGACGAAGTCATCGTGAAAATTGCAGAAAACCCAGCGGAAAAGGCATTTTTAATTCGTTTAAAAAATTTTAATTAAAATTTCAATTTCAGAAAATGGTACAAAATCAGTTGCAAAATGATCCGGCACTTTTATACAGTTTGGAAAAATTATTTTTCATTTATCAAATGCTGAAGAGCTTAAAAATTGGTACGTTTCGGGCTTAATGGAATTTAATCGAAAACCGCACCTAATATTATGTTCATTATAATTAATTACTTGCTGATTCTTTCTAAGATTGAGCAACAAATTATTGCAATATTTTTGAATAATTTAATTCAACTTTTTTTCGAAATTTTCGGGACTATTTTTTTTTTTTTGCCTTTTTGTTGCCAATTAATTTTTTTCAATTTTCGATGGAAAGGTGGAGATTAAAGAGTTTTGGGGTCAAAATCTTAGGATCAAGCATATATTATTAATAAAATCTACTTAAAAAACTATTTTTAGATGCCAATCGTCATAAAAACTATTTGACCGCCTCATTAGAACATTCTATGACCTTAATGGCCAACCGTTTTGGCATTCCGTTTAACGAAATTTCGAATGTTGTTGAGCCAAGAAAAAGTGCATTTATGCTTAAAGAAATCACAAATTTGTTAAATGATCAATTTGAAAATGGAAAGACTGGAAATGAGCATGAAAAAGGAGAAAATGGGCAGGAAGGAAATCGGAAAAACCAAAAATGGACATTTCGCCAACTCAGCAACAATTCGAATAATTTGTTTGGGAAATGGTTGAATTCTTTTTATAAAGGTTAGGGTGATTTACACAATAAATTCTTTGATAGTATTTGAAATTGCATTTTAATAGGTTTTTATTCGGATTTAAAAAAAAACAAAAAAAAAATGCCATTTTGCGCTAAATTCAAAAACAAAAACTCTTGCGGGAACATGATTTGTAGGGTTGGTCGGGAATATCTTGAATGACATGCCGGGAACAGAACAGCTAGGTCTCCCCACCCCTCCCCACACCGGTTTCAGTTCCCCGCCTTGTCCCCGACACCCGACAAAAAATGTAAAAAAATTTCATTTTCTAAATTTAGAAGAGTTTTTTTAAAAGACAAAAATTCTAATGTTGTACCCCAGCCAGGGATGGGACCATCGGAGAATGCCAAATTTGGTTTTTGTGTCCAAAATAAGCTTTTGAAACAATGCCAAATTTCGCTTTTTTTTAAATAAATATTTTTTTTACCAGAAATGCAACGCCGTCGCCGTCGAAAAAAGCGCAGAGATTTATTAGATATGTTTGGCATTTTAATTTTTATGGGATTGATAATGCTTTGTCAATGGATTGTCAGAATCGTTACTTTTTGTTGCACTTGGCATTCTGACGAAGAGGCAGAAGAACAATTTGCAACAGAAACAACGGCATTTATACTTTCAACCGAAATTGGCGAAGCTCGTACAATTTTTAATTTATTTTAGGGTTAATCGAGTCCGATATTTGTGAAAAGTCGGATTCGGAAATTGCGAAATCCAGAAAAGCCGAGTTCGGGACTTGCGGAATCCAGAATAGCCGGGTTCGGGACTTGCGGAATCCAGAAAAGCCGGGTTCGGAACTTGCGGAATCCAGAATAGCCGGGTTCGGGAATTGCCGAGTTCAGAAAAGCCGGGTTCAGGAATTGCTGAGTCCAGAAAAACCGGGTTCTGGTCCGGGTCCAAGTTTTCCAACCGCCTCCAGGTACCGGGTCCGGGTCTTGGAAAAGCCAGATATCGGGGTCTGGACCAGCTTGGGTACCCAGACGACATGTAACGCTAACATTTTTAATAATTTTTTTTAAATTGTGTTTCTTAAATGCTAAGACATGACGGCATTCGACCAATTGTCCGGCACAAAAATTGGAAAACGAAGTTCGGCACAATCTGGGCCGGAAACATGCAGAATTTGTTTGGACGAAATGAAACCCGGGATAATTGTTAAAAAATTGCCCGCTTGTCGAGTAAAAAGAATATATATATTTAAATTAATCTAAACATAAAAATTAATTTTGATTAAACAAAATATTAATAAATTTGACTTTGAAAATTTAATGTTGATTTAGTATAATATTAATTAATTTTTATAATTTAATTTTGATTTACCAAACTATTAATTAATTATTAATAATTTTTTGATTTACAAAAAATTAACTAATTTATTTAGCATCTGTTTCATACCAATTGCATCCAAATATGGTAAGATCTAAAGAATATACGGTATGTTCAGCCCATTTTAAGGTTGAAGGGCTACAATAATTCTTGTCCAATTTGCCGTACAAAAATATTCACTGAATATGAAGACGGGAAAGGTAGAGGAATTTTCAAAATAAAATTATAATATTTTAAACATTTAAAATATAATATTAAAAAAATAGAAAATTTTCAATTTTACAAAATTTAAAAATTCTTTCTTTAGTTGAACTGAATACCCGACAGCATGATTATGGCACTTTTGGTCCAGCTGATATGGTTTAAGAAGTAAATGCAATCAGAAAAAGTTTTGGCATTATCTTGTTAGGAATACATTTTGTAAAAAACTCATGTTGTATTTACCCTTAATTATTAGAGATCGGATTTTTTGAAATTCAGAGCCCAGAGATCATTCTTCGAGAATTGCTTCCGGAACAGGGTTCGGGATAAAAATTAGAAAATTTTCGGCATTCCTATCCGGTTGCTTCTTAACCGGTCGGATTCCCGAGTCAGATCCAAAGAAACTCGGATCCCGATCCTGGCCGGTCTCTATAATTAATTATACATTTGAGCACTTTTGTTGAATAAATTATTATTAAAATTTTATTTTTTTATGCTTTTTAATTGCACATATTTTTTACAGACATTTCATATATTTCCGGTGATAAAATTATTAATAATAAAAAATTAAAATCAATCTAATTTTGTTGGCATTATCAAAAAAATATATACTTAAGTTTTTTAATTTTAAAATTAATGTATAATTGTAATTAAAATAAATTTAAATTTTTAAAAGAAATTTAGTCTGAAAAAGGCGAATAATGAGGCGTGCAATATTGTCGTTTTGCATCATTGTTTCAATGTTTGCTATTTCGGCAGTTTGTTGTACAACAATGGGAAGTTTTTGGGCAAATTTATATAAAAATGGTGCCAAACTTGTGAAAAGTGCCGGTGCCGTAGCAACAAAAAGTTTATTATGCCAGTTGGGTCAACTCGATCAAGTCATTGTCAATACATTTGCCAACTCATTAACTCAGGTTTTTCAATTTTAATTAAATTTAATTTAAATTCTTTTAAAATACTCAGATTTTCTAATTTTAATTTATTTTAAATTTATATATACTTATTTTTTAGCGTTTTTTATTTTTTGGCAAATCTCCAATTGATTATGTTGAACAAAATGATCCGGCAATGGGACACCTTTTGCAAAATTTGTACACCATTTACCAAAAACTTAAGCTGTTGAAGTTTTTACGTAATGCAATTAAATGGAATTTTTAACAATTTTATATAAAAGTTTTTTCTTAAAAATTAATAAAATAAATTAAAATTTTTTTTTTGTTTAATGGATAAAAATAAAAGTTTATTTATTTTAGTATATTTTATTTTAATTTTTTAGTTTCAATATATTTTTTATTCACGATTTTTTTACGACGCTTATCACTTTTTTATTGTCAAATTAATCCGAGAGTTTTTCGGAGAAAATGAAATTCCTTTTTTGCCTTTTTATACGATAAAACCCCAAAAAAAAATGATAAATCATAAAAAGCGTTCAATAAATACCTAAAAAAATTTGATTTAGTATAATACAAATTTAAGATAAAGCTGCGTGTAAATGCTTTCTCACTGCAACACTGGCATACTCCGTCATTTTTTTGGCAAAACGTTCTGGCATTCCGTACAAAACAATTTTGAATGTGATGATTAAAGTGCGAAACAGCCGACAAATGGTTGGCAATTTGACTAATTTGTTGCGCAAAAACATTGGACTGAACAATGATGAAAAGGAGGAAAACAATCAAAAAAATGAAAACAGCGGAAGGCATTGGGCATTTCGCCAAATAAATGAGCAAACAAACGGATTTTTTGAAAATTTTTTGTCATCCTACGGTAATAAAGGTACAGAGTATATAGAGAATAGGTATGTAACGGAATTTTGATACTGAGTCGGCAATTTAACTGGAACTCAATAAAGCCACATATAGCGGCGAGTAAGCCATAAACAAAGTGCGGCGAGTTGGCCGCGGTGAGTTAAGCGCCGCGGCGATAAATTTGCGACGAATTGTCCGCGCCAAGTTGGGCGGTTTCTAGGAAAAATCTGAAAAAAGCTAAAAGCGCTGAAACCCATAAAATTTTGAGCCTTTTTCAAATTTTGGATAGTGGTAAATTTTATGCTTAACGAATTCGTATAGTTTTAAATAAATTTTTTGATGCCGCAAGGTAAATTTCAAATTAAAACTTAAATCAAATTTTGGGATGTTAACCTGCTTAAAAATTTGGAGATTAATTACCTCACAGTTAAATGTTTTTTAAAAAAATTCATCAAATTCAAGCTAAATAATTTGAATAAACCCAACATAAATAAAATATTTTTAGAAAAATTCCGACGGCGCCGAAAAAAGCGCCGCGATGAACTGCTTGGAACGATTATTTCAATTCTGATTATGTTAGGCCTTATGATAGCCCTACGATGGGTTATCCTGTTTATCTTATCTCGTAGCCAGCAGCTGAATGCCGAAAATGCGAGATGGGCACTAAGACTTCCTGCCCAAATTGGAGAAGCTCGTGAATTTTAATTTATTAAAATTTTTAAATTTTAAATTGTCTTTGGGAGGGGAAGGATAAAGAAAGGTAAATCCACCTTCCTTTAAAAAAATTGACGTAGATATTTATTTAATCTTAAAATACGCTTCGTCTTCACAAACTTTAAATGCGATTTTAAAATTTTGACAATTTTTTTCGAATTTAAGTTATTGTGGAGAGGGATAAAGAAAAAATGAGAGTGTGTTAAAATTCAGGGTACTTTTGCTGTTTACCGGGTACTTTTAACATACATTTTCAGATGCCTATAAATGTGTTTTATAAATTAATGAAAATAAGTTTTAAGGGGGTTTTTGGGGTCGCTGATCACGAATACAGCATTCATTTATTGCCAATTTCGAACCCCTGACCCGAACTCGAACAAAATAAAATTCAAAAATTTGTATGGATGATAGCCTCATGTGCATCTTGCCCATGAGGGTATTATTGGTACAGAAATCCTGTCAATTTACAGCTCATGTCCTGACGGTAGGGGTCAACTCCGTCTGGCCAACTCCGTCTCAGCAATGTTCAAAAAGCTATAACTTTTTTCTTTGTTGGCCAAACATCACAATCATGGTATCATTCGAAAGCCCTAGATGTTTAGAAGATATTTATAAACTATTTCTCAGTGATTAATCAGCTCTCAAAAAAGTTGTCAGTTTAAAACCGCAAAAAAGGCAGAATTTTCAAAGTTTTTTATTTCTATCTTTTTTTATAGTTCGAAATTTTCTGTAATTTTTAGTAGGCTAATAGAGCCTGTGAAGAGCTTTCGAATGATATCAAGATTGTTTGATTCGGTCAATAACTTCAAGAGTTATATTGACTCAAAGTTGGCTCAGACGGAGTTGGCCAGACGGAGTTGGCCCGTTCCGTGTCGTGAACGGTAGCACTAATCTGAACCCGGATTCGTGATGTTAAAAGTACCCGGTAAAAAGCAAAAGTACCAAATTCAGTACTGGTCATACAAAAGCATTTTGATCAAGAAGATTAGAGAAAAAAAAGTAATATTAAATTTAATTACTATTTATCAACCCAATTTAAGACACTTTACATCAGTGATACTTTTTTAGCTTCGACTTAGTTCCTGTTTGGGCACTTACTCTATGACATTTTTTTTTAAAATTTCTGAACACTTGTCAGAATAAGCTTGTCTCACCCTTCTGACAGCTTGTTTTATTTGTTCGAAATTTAAATATAAAAATAAATAATTTTATTTATTTATTTTAGACATGACAGCTTTTGATCAGATGGCTGATATAACAGTTGGTGATGTTATCACTTCTTCATCATCAGGTCAACAAAATCACCAGCGGGATGATGATGCTCATCAATGTGCAATTTGTTTGCTGGAAATTGAGCCGGGCACTGTCATCAAACAATTGCCGGCATGCCAAGTTCGGCTTCATGCTTATTAACCCGGAACCAGAGCAGCTGAATTGAATCCGGCAAGAGGACACTTTAGCGCCAGACTTTTGGCACCAAAGCCTTAACATATTTTAAATAACTTTAATAAAATTTTAAAAAGATATGCAGGTCTATTCCTTGAAAATTTTAAAAATTTCGTTGGACACAAAAAATAATGGCCAAAAAACAGAAAAATGTGATTTTTTGGCTATTTTTGCGCCGACTGGCATATCTTTTTGAAAATTAATATAATTTTTGTGTCGACCAAATAGCGAAAACAGGTCTATATGTAGAATAATTTTATTTTGAAAAAAATTATATAATACTTGAAAATTTGGCGGTGGCAAAATGTCCCGCCCCGCGCGCCAAAGTGACTCATCTTAAATACTTTTTTGCTCGATTAGGAATTTAAATGAGACAAATATAAAATCTTTAATTATTTTCTAGCATTCCTTCCACATAGACTGCATAAAAACTTGGTAAATTAATGAAAATTTAAATTCAAATATCTATTTTTAATTTTTTTTTTTTTTTTCTTTGAAGGCTTAAAGGGTACAACAATTTCTGTCCTATGTGCCGTGCAAAAATATTTACTGAATATAAAAATGGAAAAGGTTGAATTTATACAAATATTATTTAAAAATAATTAAAATTTAAATTAAATGTTTTAGTTGAATTGAATACCCAGAAGCAAAACTATGGTACATTTGATGAAAATGTTTAATTCTTCAAGCAAATTACATTGTTGTTTATGCTGAAAAAGATAATTCATTTGAATTTTGAAAACGCAAATTTTTCCAATTAATTTATTTATGCATTTATAGTTTTTATGGAAAAAAAGAATTAAGATAAATAACCAGAAATTAACTTCATAAAAATGTTTATGATGATTAGTTGATAAATTTATACTAGGTGATGAATTACAATTTAGAAATTCATTTTTTAAAATGAAGCGATTAAATTCAAATTTCTTCTTCCACATTTTCTATTTGTATTCATAAAAAATGCGATAGATACATTTTGGAAATTGCGTATTTTACCAAGTAATTAAAATTTAAACTTTTTAACCACTTCTATCGTGTAGAGCATAGTCGATTTACTATTGTAAATTTTTGGCTTTTTTGGCTCCGGGGCCAAAAATGATCAGAAAAATCCGGCGCCAAAAAGGGTCAGAAAAAGAGATCAAAGTTTCGAAAAATCGATAAAAATTACAAAATTTTTAAAAATTCATAAAAAATTCAAAACGAAGATAGAGCAATAAACATTTTTAAAAAATGATCATCAAACAATTCTCTATCAAATAGCATCATAAAACATAATTAAAATAACTGAATAAAATGTGCTAGATGGAATAATAGTTAGAAAAAAATTCAAAAAATTCATCATCAGTCGAGCGGATCCGAACCAGGGCTGGGCGAAACTTCGGCCTCGGCTTCGAAAACTTCGGGTTTTTTGAGCTTCGAACTTCGTGCTTCGGCTTCGGCTATTTTACCCGAAGTTTCGGGAAAAATACACCCCTAAAGATTGAGTTTTCAATGTGAAAATGCACACTAGTGATTGACTTTTGGTAAACTTAAAATTAATATATATTTAAACTATTTGCTTATTTGTGTTTTTTCGCATGCTTGGTCGAGTGGTAGTTCTCTCGGCTCTTTTCATTATGTTTCCTTGGGTCACTTCCCATCAAAGTAGTTGCTTTTCTTCTAATTTTTCAAAAATATTCATTTTTTCGACAGAAATTTAATAAAATTTAACAATTAAAATCGCAAAATTTTTTCATTTTTGGACTAAATCTGTTAACAATGCACTAAAAATTTCAAAATTTCACCGGCGGCGCCTATCAGCACCGCCGGAGCTCCAAAATTTCATTTATTTTTTAAATCGACTCAAAAACCGTGAATATTCTAAGAAGTATAAAATTTACAAAATATATTGCTCAAAAAGTTAATTATATTTATTTATCGAAAAGGGTTGGTCGGTCTCTAGAAACTAGAGACCGGCGCGGGATTTTGCGGGATCCCAGTCCGCAATCCCGCATTTTTTGAAAAATTTCCGATTTCTTGCACCACAAAAAAGTGGTTTTGAAAAGAAAAAAATAGTCAAATTTATGAACCGTTAATAATTTGATTTCCGATCAACTTTTTACCGTCGGATCCAATCGAAAAATCTTAGTCGACCCATCAGCCCCTTTTAATGCATCCCGCCAGCCCCTAAAAATTTATTTTCAGCATTTTTTGATTTTTGGAAATTTTTTGAATTTAATTGAAATTTTTTCGAATTTTCCAAAATCCCGCAATCCCGCACGGGATCCCGCAAATTTTAAATGCGGGATTTGCGGGATTAATTCCGCGGGATCCCGTCCCGCAAAAAATTTTGAGTTCCAGTCCCGCAGCGGGATCCGCAAATTTGAAATTTCCGGTCTCTACTAGAAACTGCGTCAATTGATTAAATTTGATATTTAACCGAAATTATGTGATGAAAAAAATTTTGGAATTAAAAAAAAAATTTTGAAAAAACTTCGGCTTCGGCTTCGAAAACTTCGGGTTTTTTGGGCTTCGAGCTTCGGACTTCGGCTTCGAATAAAAATTGGGCTTCGCCTTCGGCTTCGGCTTCGAGTGCTAAGCCGAGCTTCGCCCAGCCCTGATCCGAACCCATGACAAATGGTCATTAAAATGCAAGAGGAAAAAATTAATCAAATTAACAAATTTTTGTTGGGTTTTTCATTTGATCGATTTTTTCTGATCATTTTTGGCGCCGGAGCCAAAAAAGCCGAAAATTTACAATAGTAAATCGACTATGCTCCACACGATAAAAGTGGTTTTAAAGCGATTTGGACACTCACAGTTCGCGATGTTCCCTTGTAAGCTGTTCATAATTTTTATTAGCATCCATTGAAATGTGATAATGATAATGGCAAAATTTGAATTATGTATTTTATTACGAAATTGATTTTACTGGTGTAATTGGCGCTTATATATTTTTTTAATTTTTATCAATTAAATTATGATGATGATAATGATGATGATGTCAACATTTTGAAATTACATATTTTCTTGGAATTAATTTTAATTAGTGTAATTAGGCGTTTCATAATCTTAGAAATTTTATCCATTAAATGATGTTAGCACCACTCCTCCTTCCCCTCCTCCAATTGCACACCCAACTTGACAAGTGATTGGACAAAATGCGGCTCGTGTTGACGTTGAATAAAGTGAACAAAAGCCATTCCGTGCCCATGCTGGACAACTTAAATTTTGTTTTATTTTTTTTTTGATTCCGCTTCTTCTTAAAACAACAAAATCACTAAAGGCTTATATCTTATGACAATTTTTAAATAAAACGCAAAAAAACTAAAAATTTTAAAAAATATTTTTAAAATCTGTCGACGAAAACATTTTATTTTTAAGTAAATTTCTTAAAATTAAGCCACTGGGTGCTTGATTTTTCAGCCCCTTTCTAAATGAGGGCTTTATTTAAGAGAGTGGGTCTAATTTAGGGGGGGGGGGGCTATATTATAGAAAATAAATTGAGTAAAAATAAAAAATGTTTGCAAAAAGATTAGCTTTTAAAAGGGACGATATTTTGAGATTTTTAAAATCCACATATAATCAAAACAAATTATCAATGACTGAGATTTGTCATTTATGTATGTGCCATTGAAGTCTCACTCTAAAAAATCCTTGCAATTTCTGTTTGGAAGCGGCGGATCCAAAATTTGGGGTGGCCTTGTCGGCACATTTCCATCCGGTGGGCATCGGTTACATGTCCACGGGCATTGCCAACTCATTAAGTTAAAATACAACTAAAAAATTCAAATTTTCTTCAATTGAATTTCTATGAGCTTGTCGATTCTCATTTTTTACATATTAATTAATAAATTACATTCTATTATTTTTGTTTTTAAAATAAAACATTTAATTTTCTATTATTTTCTTAAGAATTTGTATTTTATTTAATTTGAATTATTATCAATTTATATAATAAATGAATAATTTTCACTAATTATATTTTATGCTAAATCTAATAAATTCAACTATTATTATTTGAAATTTTTATTTTAAAATGAGTCAATAAACTATTTAATTTTAGGAATTATAAAAATAATGAACAATTTAACCGCATTATCGCATAACTGCCACCGATATGTACAATCTTGTCCTTGATCATAACAGTTCACTACAATTTGAATTTATTAATTTAAAATTAATTTTTTTTAAATTATTATTAAATATTGCCAAAGGGTGTTGAAGACAAAATGGGCGGTAGAAGAGTTCCACAATGGCAATTTTTAAAAATAATTTTAGTAAAGAAAAATAAAAACGGAGCGGAATTTTTACCAAAATTTTGCATTTTTCAAATTAATTAAATGAATAAATATTCTTCTTTTATTTATCAAATTAAAACGAAAAATGTAATTCAAATTGAGCAGATGAGCAAATAACTAATTTAAATTCAAAATAAACAATTTTGTAAAAGCAATATAACTATTCATACTTAATTAATGCATGATTTATTAAATTTGGAATGAATAATAATTTAATAATATTTTATTAAAAAAACGAGGTACTTCCGGGTTTTGCCACCCCCTGAAAAAAAAAATTTTAAAAAATATAAAAAAAAATTTTAATTCAACAAACTTGTTTAATACAGCAATATTATAAAGAAAATTCTAAATTAATTAGTTAATTTTAAATTATTTACAAAATTTACAGGACAATTTTTTCTAATAATTTTTTATAGGCTAATTTTTGATGCTGATCATGAATCTGGCGTTTAATTATAGCTACAACGTATTTTACGTGAGTTACGTGAAATTTTACGTGAAAAAGTTCAAAATTTGAAAACAAAAATATTAATAGTTGGCATAAAGGCAAGAATATTTCGTAAAATCTCATTATTGATTGCTTTTAGCTTGTTTCCTTACATTTAAGCCGGTTTTGAACCAAAAAATAGAAACTAGAAAAATTCGCAAATTTTTACTTTTTGTTCGAATTTTGGTTCGAGGTTCGAATTGTGTTGAAATGGATATAGGAATCGGATTCTCCGACCGTGAAAACCTCTAAAATAACTTTGCTTTGTGAAAAAAAAAATTGAAATTTTTTTTTGAAAAGGGGTGGAGGTACTATCGGCACTATTACCTTTTTAAGTTTTTCACGTAACTCACCTTGTAGCTAAAATTAAACGTCAGATTCGTGATCAGTATCAAAAATTAGCCTATAAAAAATTATTAGAAAAAATTGTCCTGTAAATTTTGTAAATAATTTAAAATTAACTAATTAATTTAGAATTTTCTTTATAATATTGCTGTATTAAACAAGTTTGTTGAATTAAAATTTTTTTTTATATTTTTAAAATTTTTTTTTTATGTTAAAACTCAGAAAACGGCGGAACACCGAATTTGCAAATCTTTTGTTTATAGAGGTCCAAAATTTTGAACCTTTCTGCTGTTGTGTTTAAATTGTCTCAAATAAACAAAAATTTACTTCTTCTTATTCTCTTAAACATAAGTTTCCTTCTCCTCTTCCTTTTTTAATGAGTTCCTTAAATTTTTTGGAATTTTTCATAATTAAAGTTTTTTGAGCATTTTAAAACCATTAATAACAATTTTTTTTAATGAAAAATATTTTTGAAATCCAAAATTGACAACTTTTCTCAGGAGGGTCAAAGAAAAGAAATGTTTTTCTTTTAAAAATTCCAGAAAATTGCTGTGACTTTTCGTTTTGCCCCTTCCTACACACAAAACTTAAAAAATTAAAAAGTCAGGAAGTGGCACGAAAAAAATTTCTGTGCGTGCCATTAGGCATAAATGCCACCGTTCCAACAAAAATTTAAGCAAAAAGCCCAAATTAGAGCAATTTTTTCATTTGATAGAAGAATTTTTTTTTGAAAATTTAAGGCTGCCAAATTCAGTCCCGGTGAAAAATGCCATGGCTTTGTGCTAAAAAATAAAAACAAAAATCAATTTAATTGATAGGCAGAATAAGGGCGGAGAGATATTTATAATCCACAAAAGAATGCCGGATAGATTTGAATCTCGAAAGCAACGCCAAAAATCGCGGTTGTTTGGCAGAAGATTTATCTTTTAAGCAAATCTGTGCTTTATAGTCAAATGGAAATCTTGTGGCACTAATCCATTCACATTTATAAATATTGCCGTTCTTAAAAAATGGCAAATTTTTTGTTAATTAAATTTTTTTTTTACATTTTTTTATTACGTATTTACTGAAATAGAGCCCCCGTGGGCTTTATTTTTCAATTCCCATTTAAAAAGGGAGGGGGGAGGCTTTATTTCGAGGGGGGGGGCGAGGGGGGGGGAGTTTTAGAGTTTTATTTTTCAACCCCCCCCCCCCCCCCCCCCCCCCCTCTTAAGCTTAATGGGGGTTTTATTTCAAAGTGGGATTCTAATTCTGGAGGGAGGCTCTAATTCAACAAATACGATATATTAAAATTCAAAGTTTAGTTTACCCCAAACAAAAACATAAAACTTTTGGATTTTCATTTTTTTTTATCTGATGCATTCCTATATGCTCTCTCGCCTTAAAAATGAATTTAAAAATAAATTTTTGTTTTTCATCGACACCAGCCAGGCTATATTTCGAATTTCATTAAAAATTCTTAAAATAAAGTTAACCATCTCAACCACCAAAAAAAAAAAAATGAAAAATTGTTTATTTAAATTTATAAAAAAATATTTATGCCGGGCTCCGTTGAGGGCTCCCGGTAAATTGGACACCGGAAAGTTGGACACCATAAAATTGGACACCGAAGATTGGACACTAGAAAACTGGACACCAATGGAAAATTAGACACCAGAAATTGGACACTATTGGATAAAAAATAAATAAGTTTAAATAAATAAACAAAAATTTTAATTGAAATAATTAATGTTATTATTACTTTTAGCATCAGCAGCAGAAAGCCATCATACATTCATTCATAACGAAAAGTTTTCATTTTGATGGGGTTCCCATTTTTTTCGCATTTTTTTGGCACATTAATCAATCATCGCCCAATTCCGTGCATTTTTGGCACATTTGATCAAACATCGTGCATATTAAATGTTTGATCCACTCTAAGTGCCTTAATCCATTTATCCATACAAATTATTTTTCAACCTAATTCCTGGGTTTATTTTTCAAAAGAGGAATTTGGTGTCCAATTTTCCTTTGGTGTCCAAAATTCAGACGGTGTCCAGTTTTCCGCTTGGTGTCCAATTTTCTGGTGTCCAATATTCTAATTTTAATCTAATAAATAAAACAGCATCATGGTAATGATGTTATTATCTACTTTTTGCTGCATATATAATCTCCATCTCGGATCTCACAATGCCTCATCATAAATTTATGAAAAATGCCAATTTTTCCGCTTTTTAGTGCAAAAAAAAATAGTTCCTGTTTTATAGGACCAAAAAATTGTTGTGTTTCTTTTAAATTTGGCAAATAATTATAAAAATAAATTAGGAATAGGTAAAGATGAAATTTTAATGAAGTAAAAAATAAATGAATCATTAAATTATAATAAATCATTATTAATGAAATTTTCTATCATTTAATTAAATTAATAAATTAGAATCAATGAAAAAGTAATTAAAATGAAAATAAGTCATTAACAAAATGCTTAAATTAAATAAATTTTTTATCATTCATTAAATTAATTAAAATAGATTCAAACCAAAACTAACTAATTAAAGATCAAAATTCATAATTAGAAATCAATCCGAAGATATATATTATTTTAATTAAACTATTTAAATTCGAAATTTGCTCAAGTCAATTAAATAATAATTAATAAAACTAATTAAAATTGGGATTCGTTCCAAATTCAAATTAACTAAGGAAATTAAAATTACAAATCTTAAATTTAATATTGATTGAAACAATCAATTAATATTTTTCAATTCATTTATTCACAAAAAAAATTTTCTTCCCAATTTTTACAATTTTGCAATTTTTTTTTTCATCATTTTTCTATTTGCCCTCAGGCAATTCAGGCATCACAAAACGTCACTCACTCATTCATTGTGCCCGAGGCAAACTTTGCTTAATTCCACCGCCGCCTATTCCCACTGACTTTTACCGCCCTTTTTAATCCGGCACGGCACGCCCTCAGGCAATTTTTGACGAGTTCCAATTTCATGGCACAAGTGTCCACTCAATCATATAATTTTTTGTTTCCTACGACCTCGAGCGTAACAAGCCAAATGTGGTCGCGGGTGGTGTGAGTGGGCGGGACGGTAAAGTGCCGAAAATTGAGCACCAAAAATTTTTTTTTTAAAAAGTGGGCCATTATTAATTCGGAATTCCTGAAAAAGTGGGAGAGCCAAATTTGGGAAATTTTTAATTTATTTTTTTAAAAATATAATAATGAAATTGGGAATTTTAAAAATATTTCCAAAAATTGGGTATCACCATTATTTTAAATTTGGTTGGGTACCTATCATCAATTAGGAATTCCGAAAAAAGTTTTTTAAAACAAATTAATTATTGATGGGTGAAGAAGAACTGGCCCCAATTATTAAAGGCGTCAACAAAAAATTTTTTATGGCACATTTTGAAAAAAAAGAAAAAGAAAATTATCCCTTATTTTTTCACATTTTGGATGGATATTCCTCATTATAACTCACTCAACCATTTTCATCAAATTAATTTATTTACAATAATAAATATTTATTTATAAATTAAAAATTAATTATTTTTTTTTAGGTTTTCGTCAATTTCAATTATTATCATGATCCGGTAATTTTTTTTTCATATTTAATATTTTTAATGAAATTGTTTTAATGTAAATTATTCATATAATTTTTTTTTAAATTTTTTTCATATATAAAATATTTTCCTAATTGGAAATCATTTAAAGAAAATTATTCGGATAATTTTTTCAATTTATTTTTCATATTATAATATTTTTAATGGAATATTGTTTTAAAGAAAATAATGTACACAATTTTTTCGAATTTTTTAATTTTAAAAAATTTTCGTAATAAAAAATTATTTAAATTATATTTTTTATGTTTAAATTATTTTTTGATAGAAAATTAAAAAAAAATATTGTATAATAAAATTGTTTTAATAGAAATTGTTTCAAAGAAAATTGTTCGTTATCCTTCGGCAATTAAATTTTATTCCGAAATTATTATTGCCAATTTTCTCCCCAAAATATTTCCACAAATGGTGCCCATTCGAAAATTGCCCATTGAATTTGGCATTTTTGTTTTGTTTAAGAGATTCAAAGTTTGTTTCCCATGACAACCATTTTACAAAATATTTTTCTTATGGGAACATTCAGAAAAATACCTTTTTTCCCCCATAATTATTTAAACTCTCAATTTTTTTTAAATGACAAATTCTAAGTTTTCCTCTTTTTTTTGGTTTAAAAATATGCATTAATTTAAAGAAAATTTTAAAAATGCAAATTTTATGCATAAATTTGACCCGAAAATTGTGAGTCATTCCCCCAAATTGTCCATTTGGGCGATGGGAAGGGCCCAAATTCTCAGGCACAGAAAATGATTGATGATTTATGTTTATGGGAATGGGAACCCGAAGAAGTAAATTAATTCATTCACTATATTTTCAGTATAAATCTTTCAAAAAATAAAAAAATTTTTTTAAAAATAAAAAAAAATTATGTAATAAAATTTTAATTTTAAATCAAAAAGCTAATGAAACTATTTAAAAAAAAATATTTTATATATTTTTGTTTAAGATAAGGGGTAGGCGCTATTTTCGGGAATTTTTTGGGGTCGTTGACCGCGAATTTTGACACCAATTTGATCAATTCTTAATCCCGATCTCGAACTCGAAATAAGTCGAAAACTCAAATTTTTCGAATTTTTAATTTTAGTTAAACGTTAGATTAGAGATTCAGAATTGGTCAAAAATGATGCCATATTCATGATCAACGACCCAAAAAACTCCCTGGGAAAACGACATCATCTTTTATCAAATTAATGAATTATTTTGGGAAAATTTCGAGAAATTTAATGATTTCATCATTTTTTAGACGAATCCGTTCCAATTTTTTTGCCCTCCTTTCCGCCCAACGTTTGGCCAAGTCTCCTCCAATTTTGTCCTCAAATACTCCGTCACAAGCCATGGGTTCTTCGATGTTGACCTCCACCACTACCACAATTTCATCGTCCTCTTCAATGCCAAACAGTTAAGTTTTTCTTCAAATAGGGCCCCCGGGGGCTTTATTTTTCAACTCCCTCAAAAGGGGGGGGGGCTATATAAAGGGGTTGGCTAATTGTACGGGTGGTAAATTTTTAAAAACCCCTCAAAATGGGGGCTTTATTTAAGGGGAGGGCGGGCCAATTTCAGGGGTAGGCTATATAATAGGAAATACGGTAATTGGAAATTAATAACTTTTTGATTTTTAAATATTTAAAATACATTTAGCTACTACTGAAATTGGCATTGAACGCCGCACTTCGGCAACAAAAATTGTGCAAAAAACGCCACGATTTTTCTTCTGGACATTGAGCCAAAGGTGGTCAAAAAAACGAAGTCTTTTAATTATTAATTAATGAATTAATTATAAGACCTAATTAGTAAAATTATAAAAATGCAAATAATTTTAAATAAAAATTAAGTGAAAAGAAGAAAAGTGCCAATTCTGTGGATTCATCTCCACGAACGCCCGACTCTTCGCGCAGTGTCAGTTTTGAGGTTGAAAATTTATTATTTTTTTTATTGAAATTTAATAAATAATTAAAATTTTAGGGAGCCGAAGCTTGGCCATGGATTGACGACGTTGTGGAAGAAGTGGAATGTGAATGCTTTGAAGAATGAATGAGCTTATGTGGGTTCTCTGTGGATAATGGAAGTAATCCTTGTACCTAATAATGCAACAATCCGAGTAAAATCTTTTTTGGAATAAATGAATTTGGCAAAAAATAAATTTTTGAAGAATTTCTGCAATTTGAATATTTTCAATTGTGAGGGTGCTCTTTTAGGCTTAAAGCAATTAAAATTTTTTTAAGTGATTATTAGGGATGGGAATTTTATGTAATACATATTTTTCCTGATTCTCCAAATGCTCTGAATAGTAGGAAAAACACACACATTCTTTTTTGTGTTTGCGTATAAAAATTGGGACTTTTATTTATATATTTTTATATATTTCGGGGTTTTTCTACATATATTACATACGTACATATTTTTATACATATTTTCGAATTTTTCGCATTTTTCGTACATATTTTGCGATATCAAAAATTAATTTTTCAAATACTAAAAAGTGCTTTCTAAGCAAGCCTATTTAGGTAATTTTTATTCCATTTTGTGCCTATTTCACCCTTCACGAGGAATTTTTTTTTCCAAAAAATCTATTTAAAAAATTTGATATTACATATTTCATACATATTTCAGCATTTTTTTATACATATTTTATTTACATATTTCGCAATCTTTCTTAAAAAAAAATTCCCATCCCTAGTGATTATAAATCATATTTTCGTCCAATTAACAAACACACACATTAGCAAGCAGATAGATGCCTATTTTTACATTTACTTCGTACATAATGACAGGAATTAATTAAATATGAGGCGGGCTATGATTTTGTATTAATAAGCGTTAATGTTTCCGGTCTCTAATAAGCAGTGTATCTATCAATGTACAAACAAATCAGAGGGTTTAATGGAAGGAGGGGGGGGATTAAAGTTGATTAAATTGCTTGGGCCAATTACACATAATTAGCACGGCACATTGGCCGATCAAAAACCACATTATACTGCCCTCCCGTACGCCATTTGGACGAAATTCAAATTTTTTCTTGCCCTTCATTCACTTGGCGTTCACCATTGTTTGTTGGCGTTGTGTTCATGGTTGAATTTGTCGGCACAACTCGGCTCATACCGCCGTGCCGTGACGCGGTCGCCATGTTTATGCGTCCACCACCAATTGTGAGCACATTGGTGGTGTTAAGCATTCGGGTTGTGCTCGTTTGCATGATGCTTTTGCCAGTGATTTGACTGATCAATCCGGTGGTCATCTTCAAGCAGTCCTTGCGGATTGTTTTGTTCAAGCACAGATAGATCAGTGACGGAATGCCATGGGCGAACAGCCTTTAAAAATGATCATCATTCCCGATGGTTTCGATAGGAAGAATAATGTTTTGATTTATCTTATATTTTATGATTTTGGACTTTCTAAGGCCTAAATGAATTCAATCACTAATTGAAAATGATCCCAATCGGTGAATTATGTTTTTTGATATTTATGAAATTGATTTTTTTGGAAGAAATGATAAATTTTAGCGCAGGTGATCAGCAGAAATCATTTTTCATCGACAACAATTTAAATGTTTTTTCTGCAGCCTCTACTATTGTTTATTGCTCGGCAATTAATTTACCAAAATTTTTTTCTTCATTATATAAGTAAAGAAAATGACAACAATTATACTTTGCTAATCTAATTGCCTAAATTAGCTTGAAAAAAAAAATTTTTTTTGAACAATTTTCGTAATTCTTTGCTTTTTACCATGAAAGTTGGCCAATCACAATCAGTGCTTTGCTGATTTTGAAGTATTGCATGTACACATAAATTCCAGCAGCAAATGCGTTGATTGAGCTGATCAGCACAACTTGGATGAATGTCTGAAATTTTAAAATGCATTTTAATTTTATTTTTAATTTTTGAATTTTACCATTTTTTGGGAATAACTTTGCTGGGTGGACGATTTAAACTTGTACGTTTTCATGATGCTAAAATTATTTTAATTATTTTTGTTTATAAATTTTTTTGCTGATAATTACAGTAAGATGCTGAACGCCAGGTATGTGCCCATAATTACAGTAACCACAACGTAATTGTGAAAGTCGTGCACATTGTTGTAGTACTGTAATGGAATTAACATTTAAAATAATGAAAAAAACAGTATGACAAACAATTTTGTCCAAATCTTCCTGGTATCCCATGTGCGGGTTGAAGAACCACGAAACATAAATTCCGCTGAACGGATGTGGCATGGTAAAGAGGAACCTGAGAAAAAAAAACCCATGTATCATATGGTACTTTCCCTTTATTGGCTTTTCCCTAAATCCTAGATATATTTTCTAATTTTTTCTTGAAAAAAATAGAAATTTTCTGTAGACTATGTCTAAAAATATCCTAGAAAATTGAGTATTTGTCGGAATCATGACATTTTTTCGAGCGGCGGGGGCGGTATTACGGAAAGACCGGTCATACTGTAATCATTTATGTACAGTATGCTGCAAATGGTACCCAAAAAAAATTACCAGTACAGCCCATAAATGGAGGGCAACATCAGCCACAGCCATGTGCGGTAGCCTAAGAAAAAAAAATTAAAATTTAATTTATTATTAAATGATTTAACATTATGTTATACCGCTGAATAAAATGTCAGCCATTACCGGTGAACAAATTTCCATGCAACGATTAAGCGCCAAAATTAGCTAAAAAATAATTTTTAAAAAATTGTATAAATTATATATATTTAAATTAGGTTAAACCCCGACCCTGATCTCACCGTCCCCGCTTTTTTTGGTCTTTATCCCTGATCCCGATCACTGACTTATCCTCCCCGCGTTCCCCGCTTCCCGAGAATTTCTTCCCCGAGAGGTAGGGGCTTAACACTAATTTAAATAAATAAATTCATTAATAATAGATTTATTCAATATTGTCCTTATTCTAAAAAATTTGTGCTAATTTTCTATTTGATATTAAATATTTCATGTTTCAATGAATTCTTTTCCAAATAAATTCAAAATTCGCTTTAGAAATAAGGACAAATTTCCAGGTCAATCAGGACATCCAAGTACATGTCCATCCCAGTGAATTCTATGAAAAATACAATCCCTGCTCATTAAAAAAATACCTCCGCTGTTGATTCGGCTCCCCATAACGCTTAAAAAAATTTGAAAAAATTTATTTTAAATTGTAAATTTAAAAATTGCTTTTCTTACACATCCCATAGGCACCCAAAATGTAAGTCAAATTCGGATGAGTACAGAACACGGCGCCGATAATGGCCAACCAGCCGGTGGCAATGCCGTTCATCAACATTGCCATCATGTCGGTGATCGCAATGTAAAACATGATTTTGTAGCAGCCATTTTCACGGTGTTTCCAAATGGCAAATGTGCATGGAATGTAGAGCAGCTAATTAGGGCAATTAATTTAATAAATTAATTAATTGGTGCTAGAGTATCATTAAAATTAATTAATTAATTTTTATTAATTAATGAGTTATAGATTAGCCAACAAAAAAGCAAATAATTTTAAATATTTAAGACCAAATAAGAGCAACAACAACTATTGTATGTTTTGGTTGAGAAAGGTTTGTCCTTGCTTTCAAGTACGCCTTAAACTGGGTTTTACCAACAAAACAAATGTCCTTGAATTAATTGAAAATCAACTTTAGCATTATTAAATTAGAACTTTTCTTTAAACTCTACTTTAATCCCATCAATTTCGCATTATGCCCCCCGGATAAAAAAGATTTCTTTAAAATTAAACCAAACTTCAATCGAAAAATTTTCCACAAATTCCTTGGAAATCTTTTTAACAATTCCAGAATTTTTCTCAGCATTGCCTTTTAAAAAATATATTCAAGGATATTTGATTTCCTTAATAAATATTTAAATTAATATCAAAATTCGTCCACCTCCATAATTCCAGCCAATGTGATGAACATTGTGCCAAGTGCAATGTGTTGACGATCCTCGAACGGCACTTGGTTCACATCGTAGCTGCAGTTGTACAATTGTTGATACCGGTCGGCATGGAACAGATACAAATCCATGTTGAAAAAATTGTAAAAAAATAGTTTTCCCTGAATTTTTAAAAGTTTTTAAATATTTACAAAAATTCCTACGAATCGAATCCATCCGAGTTGTGAAATTTACTGTTTTTCCCAAACCATGGCTTTATGACCCTTTGTCCTTTTCAATTCCCCGACAATTCATACTTAATTTTTGGGCACTGAAATTCATCACTGACTTAGGTACTCAGTTATTGTGAATCTCTGTATCCATTCCCAAACCGAAGAAATTTTTCGAGATTTTTGTGAAAAATTTTTGGTCTAATGTTAGAAAATGTCATAAAACATAATGCACTTGTACAATGGGTGTGTTTAGAAATTATATTGGTTAACAAATAGCTGCTTGTGAGTAGCAGCTATCGCTAATAAATATCTTAATTTTCACGAAAATTTCATTATCTGAAATGCCAGCAGGTGTAAACTTGTCACACTAATTAAGTTTAATTTAAACTAACAATTACGGTATTTAAATAATTAATTGTGACAGTGCCATAAAAGACTAATCTGTTTGACAATTTCGTTCAATCGTACTTAAAGTTCAAATGCTCAAAATTTTCACCTGGCATCACCACCTAACCCATCAAAATGAGCAAATTATTATTAGAATTAGTAAAAAATGGAAATCAATTCTTTAAATGATTTTTTAATTGTAATTTCATTTAGTGTGATATTTAATTTTATTTAAATTATTCAATTTAATTATTAAATATATTTTTAAAATTATTATTATTATCTATTATAATATACATATTTTACAAAAATATATATATGATATAAAAATTATGAATAAAAATTGGAATTTTTACGTCAAATAAATCGGACAATAAAAAAAATATGAAAAAAATAATAATTGGAATTTTTTGTTTGTAATAAATAGTAAATTGGTCCCTGAGAAAATAGGTTTGTTGAAAAAGTTCTAAAATTAAATTTTTTCTTTTAATCAAATTTTAGACCAAAATTATTTGCTTTAAATAATATTTTTTTAAATTATAAAAAATGTTATTAAAAATATTTCACTTTTTTATTCTTTCTCAATAAAAGACATGAGATTAACTCTCTTTTTTTCTCACTTTTAAATTGATGATTTTTTATATTACGTAAAAAAAATAATCGGAACGAATGGTCAAAGCTTAACCATTGTTTCTTGGCATTTAAATTAAAATTTAGAACAATGATTATTGGGCAAGAGGAAATGGTGTTGCAAAAATGGAATTTATTATTAAAAAAATGAACCAAATATTAGAACAAAAAAAAACGGATGCGCAAATTAAATTCATACAAATTAATATTACGACAGAAAATTATTTTAAAAAAAATCGAAAAAAAGAGTGAATTTTATATTTTGGAATACCCTCAATACAATCAGATAATACTGGAAGAGGAGGTTTCAAAAAAAGTCTTAAAATCAGGAAAATTTCAAAATATCATATCATTATTAGTCATGACGCGCATTCAATAAATATGCGACTTAAAAAAATTCGAGAAAAATTTAATTTTAAAATTAATATCTATTATTATGATGCTTTTCATAGATTTGTAAGGCTTATCATTTTTCAACTGTTAACCAATTATGTAAGACTATTCCTGCTTCCGGAATTTTTTTGGGCCTCTTAATCTGACTTACGAATTTTTTTTTTGTGTGGCCCGGAATTCCGACTTCCGAAAATTTTTGGGCCATCGGCAACCATCCTGCTTTGGTTAGGGACTATCCAAATTTGTGTAGGAATAACAAAAAATTCTAATTAGGTCGGGGTTACAATCCCGAAAAAATAAATGAATTTGTGGCCCTATTTCCAGAATTTTGGCCCAGAAAATCCCAGCTAAAATTTTCCAATCATTTTTCCTTCTTCATTTGTCCATCAAAATCGTCACAAATCACATTCGCGAAATAAACCACAGAAACAGCCACATCAAAAGGATAATTGCGACGAACGAAATTATTTTCGGTAGGCCAAACGAAATTGCCAAAAGGATGAAAGCTGTGGCACAAAATAAAATTAGGAAAAATATTTTTGAATTGCGATCCCGCTTTCGGCGACGGAACATATTTGAATTTTTTGGTAAAAAGTTTTCCGATTTCATTGTTTTTTCATTGATAATTGCATCATTAGGACTATGCTCTTCAGCATTATTTAATCCAATTTCTTGGCAATGTGCCGTCCAAATTGGCCCAGTGATAAGCGTGATCAGATCACTTGGCTCTAATTGATCAGCATTGAGCAGCTGCACAAATTGTTCAATGACATTTTGTGCCAAAGTTACATTTGGCATTTTGTTTTCAAAAAATTTTGACACAAATCGTTGTAAATTAGCTATATCAAATTTCTTTAATGAAATTTTCATGTCATTATGGAAATTTGCATTCTCCTTGATTAAATCATGTCGAATTGAATTGATAGATTTAAAAATTTCTGTTTTCCCGCCAAATTTTTGAATTGTCAATTTGGCATTTTGTATTAATGAAGTATCCGGCATATCACTGCTTAAAATGGCACAGAATTTGGTGGCATTTTGTGTGTATTTGACATATTTTTCAGGCAGAGATGAAGCGAATTTGGGAAATGAAACAATTGTGCAAAGTTTAAACAAAATTTTCTTAGACAAAATCCTAAAATAAATTAAAACAAAATTTAAATTAATTTAAAAAAAAACTACCATGGATTTTCATCAAAAGCTTCATTTTTCATTGATTCTAAAAATTTTTAATAATTATCATTAAAAAAAGTTTTCCCATTTATTCGAAATTTTAAATGAAAAAATAATTTGCAATCCTTAATAGCTTAATATTAATTTTATTCAAAAAAAGAGAATAAAAATATTTATGCCTTTGGTGAAGAGTAAAAAATTTTTAATTTTTGAAATCTTTCGATAGCCCTAATTATTCTCTATTAGCTTTCAAAATTTCAAAAATGTTTGTTGGCTTTCCAAAAGTTCCGCCCAGCAGAAGAATTTGAGTAATGTCATAACATTCTTTAATTGCTGATGCTTCTGAAAATTTTAGGAGCTTTATGAGTGATCGGTCATTTTTGAAAAGCCAAAAAAAATATTTCTATAATCCTCAAAAATATAAAATTATTGAAAAATGGAACCTAAATTTTTGGGTAGGCTTTTCCTTTTTTTATTAATTTCATCTCTTTTTTTTTAATTTAAAAATTGGCATCGCCTAAAATTAAAAAAAATATGGAATCTCTTAAACATCTCACACCATTCATTTCATCAATTAATTCATTTGAAATTGTTTTGACAAAATTTTCATCATCCTCCACAAAAGAATTGACGTAATAATAATTGAATTCGTTGATTATAAAAAATATAGACAAAAAATATGGAAAAAGAATCATTGGAAAATATTATTATATTTTCTAAAATTTATAAAATACACATTTCTTTTCAAAGATATACGTGTATTTATAGACAATCATAGGCATAAAAAGAGTCCATCAATAAAAAAAAATCATTATATTTCCCAATCGGAAATAAATATGTTTTTATTTGTTGGCCGGAACTGAAAAGTATTAGTGCAAAAGTTATTTTTCGAAAAACATTCAATATTTTTTTTAATGTATGCGTAAATCACATATTCTTATATTTACAATTTTTTCATTTATTTCTTAAATAATTTGCGGGATTTAAATTAAAATATGGCCATTTTAAGCATTACAAATTAATTGTTTTACACTTTCTTTGAAATTCACAATTTAATATTTTTATTATTATATATTTTTTAAAGTAATCTTTTCCTAATTAAAGAATTTTCATAAAATGATAAATTTAAATTGTCTATTTTAACCCAAATATTTAATTGAACTCATCTGTTCTTTGAAAATTAGGACCATAAATCAGTCACATTAGCTTAATCATGAACAGCAGTTGTTCAATTTGAACTCAGTTCACATTAGTCCATTTTTCACGATTGAATTTTTTACTGAATTTATTGACTTTTCAATCCCTTAAAGCAAATTAAAGTTTAACCACAAAAAGAGGAAATTTGATACTTTAATCAACAAAATTGTTATTTTATAAACATTTATTTAGAAAAATAAAATAAATTTTTGAAGAAAATTTAGCTGACATTTGCTGACCACTATTTCTGAATTGAACTGACATTTTTTCAAATTGGGTGATCAAAATTAGATTTATTATGTATGATTTATCCGAGTCAAGAAGTTAAGGCGAATGAAAATAATTGAAAAAATAATATAAACTTTTCCAAAAATTTCGTTTTTAAGTCCTTCTGATTATCGTCATTATTTTCAATTTTTTTGAGTCTTGTAATTTATTGAAAACGCATTAAATGACTATAGAAATTTATTTATTTTTATTAAATATTAATAAATAATCAAAAATGGCACTCCGTTTTGGCACGGGTGGCGAAATGGATCAAAAAGAATGCGCAATGTGTGGTGAGAAAATTTCGCTAACTGATCGTCTGATGGTTGACAGAGAAACAAGTAATTAAAATTAAAATTAATAATTTTAATTGAAAAAAATATTTATATAAAAATATTAAATATTATAAATATTTAAATAAAAACATATTTATTTCATTCCATTTTTATCAGTCCATAAAAATTGCTTTGCTTGTTGCTTTTGTGGGGCAAATTTAAAGCCCGGTCACGCGGCCATGGAACTGTCGTTCTACAACCGTTATGGTCCACGATGGTATATTTTGAGCGAAAATTAATTAAAAAATGGATTTTATTAATTTTTGACGAATAATTTCATCATCGACTACTAAATCTACGATTATTTGGTCCTTATTTGGAAAATAATTTAAAAACCGTATTAGAAAAGGTTTTTTTTTCCATTTTAGTCAGCAAAGTTCAATGTTGAATATTTGTCTTCGAGTTTTTCATAAAATTTGTTGAAATTTTAAATAGAATACATAAATTTCATATTTTTCATTTTTTAAAACTTCCATTTTGAAAAACACATTTCTAACAATCATATTTATACTGTTCATCTCCAGGTACTGCTCGGGTTCGGCTGGCGGTTGTGCGTTGACGCCCGTTTATGAAAAAGATGCCAAACTTAAGGAGAAAGGGATGAACACGAAGAAGTTCAAAAAGGCGAAGAAATGAGATACGTCACGTACATACAAACAACAGTATTCCCAGACTGTAATATTTAAAATTGATTACGGTAGTGATGATACTATATTTTTCGAAATCGGACTTTGCCAAGAATTTAGTTGGTTCTCTTTCATTTATGAATATACTTTGGCTATTGTAATTTGATGATAAATTAAATCCGAGTTTTTATAATTAATAAAACAATGCAAAATTTTCCACCATGCAAAATTTTAATTTTCATTAAAGAAAGAACAAATTTCCTATTTTTCAAATTGAGTTGGCATTTTGAGATTCCAAATATTTTTCAATTTTTAGATTTTTTAAAAAGTTGACATTTGCGATTCAATGTTTTAAATTTGTCATTTTGCGGTTCAAAATATCAAAATTTACTTCCATTATTTTTAAAAATCTTTTTCAAAATAATTTTTATTATTTTTTTTTGCTTGCAGCAGCAGGTGTCACCCATTACACATAATCCATCGCATGTGTGCTTTTCTCGGCAAAGAAATTTCGGGAAAACAAATGTTTTCTCTTCAATAAATTTTACCACATTCATCAGAAGCATGGAAGCAAATCATTTAGTTAAATTAAATAATTATTTTGTTTAAATATATTTTATTAAATTAGACCAAAAACTTTTTAAAATGCAATTCGGAACTGGCGCTGATCCGGTGCTTGAAGAATGCGCATTTTGTGGTGAAAAAGTGACATTGACTGATCGATTGATGGTCGACCGGGAGACAAGTCATAATTTATCATAATTATTTGAATTAATTAATCATTAATTACTCAAAATTTCAAAGCAATTAAATTTGGCGTATTTTTTAAGTCCACAAAAACTGCTTCAACTGTTGCTTTTGTGGCGCAAAATTGCAGCCAGGAGCTGCTGCAATGGAACTGTCATTCTACAACCGTTATGGGCCACGATGGTATTGGCAATTAAAAGATATATTTAAAATTAATTAAATAAATTTATAAATTATTTTAGGTATTGTTCGGGCCATGCCGGAAGTTGTGCAATGACTCCGGTGGCACAAAAAGATGCAAAACTGAAGGAGAAAGGGCTCAACGTCAAGAAGTTCAAGAAGGCCAAAAAATGATCGGATGGAATCTGCAAAAACTATGTGATCATTCATTGATCGGCAAATCAATGTGATCATTGGTCAAACTTTTTGATCAGATAAATTGTCGGCAAAATTTTAATTGGAGTAAAAATGGAAGTATCCGTTCTAAAAATGTCCAACCCTATTCAGAAAAAAACTTTTAAAAAAATACAATTTAAAAAATTTTTAAGATAAATATTTTGCCATTAGGTCTGTGACATTGCTTGCCACTGAAAAGTGGGGTTGATTAGCTTATCATCATTTCCCATTCTACCAAGAAACTACAATATTTCGAGAATTTCGTTATTTTTTTTTTGAAATTTTAGTCGATTTTTAAAAATTTAGACTAACCATAACTCTACTAAAAGTGGTCAAAAGCGCAACAAATTTTAAAAAGAAAATATGGGGCCAAAGAAATTAAATAAAAAGGACACAAAATGATAATGAATTATTTATTTATTTTTTTATAAAATTATTTTTTAGCGTTTTTTTCAAGCTATTAAGCAAAACGTGCGCTATTTTTTTTCAATTTTCCTATATTCTTTTTTTATCAATTTATATGTACACTTTCGTGTTACCAGAGGCACAAAAATAACGGACCAGACCGTTTTCGTACGAGCACGTGTTTTTTGACTATAACTTTTTTCTTTGCCAACCAAATCCAACATTGTTGGTATCATTCGAAAGCTCTTTAGATGCTCTATTAGCCTGCAAAATTCCAAGAAATTTTATTCAGTTTAAAAAAAAGTTCGAGCCAAAAAAGTTGGAAAATCTGGTTTTTTGAATTCTTCTGACCATAACTTTTTTGAACCTTAACGAAATTTTTCGAAATTTTGCAGGCTAATAGAGGATACATAGGGCTATCGAATGACACCAACAATGTTGGATTTGGTAGATAAATAAAAAAGTTATAGCCAAAAACTTGTGCTCGTACGACAACGGCCCGTACGAAAACGACCCTGCCCCCAAAAATAACGCAAAAATATCAAAAAAATTTGCCAAAATAAAAAAAACTCCCGTGATCAGTAAAATTTTTTTGGACATAATATATATTTACACAAACAATCTCATCCTCAAAATAAAACAGCAGTTGTTTCTGTTCAACATGCTAAGCTTTATGAAAACAAAATTTTTTATTTTTTTTGCTGAATTTTCTTTTTGAAATCTGTTCATTATTTCGTTATATTTTTTTTTTGTTAAACATAAACAAAAAAAAATTTGTTATTTTAGGTCCACAACTGTTGTTGCTGAACTGAACGACAACAATTAGGGTATGTTGATCGTGGCCAAATTTTGTTGATTGTTTATGGCCACAAAAGAGCTTCGAGCAAATTCTTTGATGGAAAATGTTGTTTACTCAAATGAACTCTCGTAAAATTTGGCCTATATAAAAGTGGCCAATGAATAATAAAATAGTCAATTTTTATAAATAATAAAAGAATTTTTATTTTAAATATTTTAATTTTTATTTTAAATAAAATATTTAAATTTAAGAAAAACAATTCTTTTAAATGAATCAAATTAAAGTAGATCAGGAAGAAAGCACCAAACTTTGGGATTGGCCATTGCAAGTAAAATAATAATTAAAATATTTAAATTAAACGCAGAAAAATAATTTTTAAAAAATTTAGTCCCAAGACGAACTTGTGTCAATCTACGATGGTCGTGACAGATGGGAAGTTGGCTTGGACACCGGATTTTTCACGCCCAACGAAATCGAAGCATGCTAATTAATTGAATAATTAGTCCAATTATAATGCTTAATTATCTAATTACCCAATGTATATGTAGATAGTCAAAAGGTCCTTAATTTAATTATTTTAATTAGTCGAATTGAATTAATTATTTAACTCGCTAAATAATGAATTAATGTTGAGGTGAATCGGATAGGACAAAATTTGTTTATTCAATATAATTAATCTAATTAATTATAATATATTAAATTAACTAATAACCTCATGTTGTATATTGGTCATAAACAATCGGTTAACATTTCTTAATCTAATTAATCGAATTAAATTAATTATTGACTCACTAATTAATCAATTAATTAATGTTCAGGTGAATCGGATGGGCCAAAATTTGTTCATCCACTGCAAACATGACCAGCGCGAGGGCATGCTGGGCACAACATCGCGTGAGGTTCAGCGCAACTATAAATTGCCGGATGATGTGGACCCGAAAAGCATCCGCTCCAACATCACACGTGCCGGCATTTTGCGCATAACGGCACAAAAGAAGCGTTGAATTGGCGCAAATTTGGACAAAAATGCCAAAATTGATCAAAAAATGGAGTAATAACATTTGGAAGAACATAATAAATCAAATATATTAATCATTTTATGACATAAACACATGTAAAAAATAAGGTAATTAGACAAAAAAATTGAAATGATAATATATATATTTTAAATGAAAAATTTGTTAAAAAGTGGGGCATTGGAAAAATAATTACTAATTTGTTATCATTTGAAATCATTTCATAATCAAAAAGGATTTTATTGGATTACTATAAGAATAATCCAAAAATTTGTGTGTTTTTCGATTTTGTGCGGCTACATATTTTTGAAAATTGCTTAATGCTTACTGGCACATTTACTTATTAATGAATAAAATTTGCTTCAAAAAAGTAGCGCTTTCAAATGATATGCCAAATTCGAATGGAAAATGCTTTTTGATCACAATAATCCAATTCTAATTCGTGTTTTGATTCGATTAAATCCCAAAATTTCAAATTAATTTTATTAAAAAAAATCCACATTTTTTTCATAAATTCCAAAATTTCTTCACTCAGTCAGCCAGCAAAGTTTCGCGAATTATCTTCAATGTTTCACCAATTTGCTCAATGTTTTCCACCGTTTTATACTCATCCAAATAATTGAAAATTTGGGACAAAATGCCGTCCTTCAACGATTCCAATTGGTTACGAGCAGTAATGATGCATTTTCGCCAATAAATGCGCACATATTGCTTTTCATCATCAATTTTGTCCTGCTCCCGTAACATTGTGCCAATGTCGGACAATGTTTTTGGCACATTTTGTTCAAATGTATTGGCCAAAATTTTCATATTGTACGCATCGATGTTGAACTTTTTGAACAAAGCATAAAAAATTTCTGTTAGCTTCTTCTTCATTTCTTTGAGAATTGTTTTTTCTTCTTAAAAAAAAGAAATTTTTTTAATAAAATGCAAGAACGTCTTCTGGGCTATTCAGCTGATGAGACAATTCGGCTGATGGACAACTCAGCCATACAATAAAAAATTACAAAATAAAGCCTAAGCCTAGGCCCAAGCAAGCCTAAGCCTATGCCTCGCCTAAAGCTTAGGCTTAAGCGTATGCCTTGCTTGGCCAGCCTAAGCCATTGTACGAGTTGCGTTTTGTAAATTCTTGTAAAGCTGAGTTGTTCATCAGCCGAATTGTCCCATCAACTGAGTTTGTCCTCGGCTGAATTGTCCTAGGCTGAGTTTGTTACCCAGCTGACTGATCCTGACGCGAGAACAATTATTTAAAAATAATACAAAACGCCAGAAAAGCAATTTTTTTTTTTGTTTTTTTTCTGAAAACAAACATAAAAAATATGTATGAAACAATTGCGAAATTTCGTTTTTTTTTTGCGCATTTATGAAAAAGCCATATGAAATTCCATTTTTGCAAACTTTTTTGGCAAAAAATCGCATTTTAAATTAAAATTTCTGTAAAAAATACCCACTTTTTATCAATTGAATGCTCTTAGTGTTTTTATAATCCGTGAACATTGGCACTTCAATTGCCGCACTGATAAATGAAATCGCAATTTTCATTGACACAAAATATTTGGTCAACAGTTTCACATCAATTGGAAATTTTGAAGGCGATTCGTGCATTTGGGCCGATAAAGATTTCGAAATTTTATTCCAGCTTAAATTTAATTTTAATTAAAAAATTTCAATTAAAATTTAAATAATGACCTAATTAAATTAATAAATACTAAAAAATTAATAAATTTTAATTAATATAAAAGGGTTAATGATTTGGTTTGGCGATTTTATGATGAAATGGGGGATTGGCAACACTTAAAATGGCAAATCGTAACAGATTTTATTAATTTTTAAATAAAATTTAGATATTTATTTTCATAAATAAAGCAAAATGAATTTTTTAATAGAAGGCAAATCGTGCATTTGGGCCGATAAAGAAAATGAAATTTTATTCCACCTTCAAATTTAACTAATAAATGCCAAAAATTTACATTTGGCTTAGTTTAAAAATGATTAATAAAAAAATTTTAAAATAAAAAGTTAGTTTTTTTTTGCTAATTGTTTCATGTATTTATTTAAATAAAAAATTAAGAAGCTTTTTATATCAAAAATTCATATTGTTTTCTTGGTAAAAAAAATTCTAGCATTATTTAAAATTTAAAAAAATTGTTCAAATTGCCCATTATACGATTTGTCATGGCATAATGATGAATTTATTGTTTCCTATTTTTGCCTGTTCTGCACATTGACTTACAAATTATAAAATATACGTCATTAAGAATGAATTTTTTAAAAATTTAATTTCCTAATTAATTTTTCCATTACCAAATTTTGGATTAAAAAAAAATTTCCTAGATTTCTTGTGCTAAAAATTCCAGCCAATACTAAAATTCTTTCTTAATTTAGAATTTAAATATTACTTTTTGAGTCCTTCCGAAAATGTTTGATAAATGTGCAGTTCAATGATTGCCATTATGTCATTCGACGGCACAAAAGCGTTGTTTATCGTCATCTCCAACATTCTGCCAATTTTTATGGCGAAACGTTCAATTAAACTCCGATGAGTTTGGCGAAGTGTGTCCTCATCATAATCCATCGCATTTTCCACCAAAATTTTGTCCAAATTAATTGTTCCACCACCTCCGCCACCAATGTTTTGTTGATATTTGTTTTTAAATTTGAAATTCAAAATTTCAATGTCATTTTCGAACAAATTTTTAATTTTCGGTGGCATTTGGCCAAGCATTTTGATGACAATTGAAAAATATTCCTTGGCCATGTCGTCCACAACGTACCAATTGTCCATGTAAATTTGTGTAAGATTTTCTTTTGCTTCCAGCAGCGAATCAATTTGTTGAATAAATTCATTTTTTGATGTTTGGTGATTTTTTGATCTTTTATAGCTTGAAGTTGGCTAGACATATTTTTAAATAATTTATTTTTAATTGAATAAAATTTAAAATAATCTTTTTACTCGTTTTCAGTTAAATTTAAATATAATTATTCTTTAATCATTTAAAAAAGAAAAGCCCAAAATATAATTCTTCTTTTATCAAATACATAAATATTTAATTTTAATTAAAATAAAAATTAATTTATATATATATATAATATTTTTAATAGAATTAAAATTTAAAAATTTTAAATCGTTTGAAAAATTGAAAGCCCAAAATATGCTTTTACATCGTTTTCCTGATAATGTTCATTTTTGGCTCTTTTATTGCTTGAACTTGGCTAAATATATTTTTTAATTAATTTCTCTGAATTAAAATCTAAATATATTTTAAATGCGTCATAATATTATTTAAAAATTCATTTAAAATTGAATTTAATAAGGCGAAATTTTAAAATTAATTTATAATTGAGTTAAAATTTAAAAGTTTCATATCCATTTAAAAAATTGAATGCATAAATTAATTAATGATTTACATCATTTTCCTCGTCATCAATTGACATTTTAACAATTTCATTGCTTGATGGATCAATATCAATGTTTGATTGTTTGTCAATTGACATTACACACTCATTTGACTATAAAAAAGCAATTATGAATTAATTATAATTGTTATATTTTTATATTATTATTTAAAATTAGTTTTGAAAATTTCCCCCTTCAAATAGCGAAGGCACTTAAGAAGTGTTTTTTATTATTTTATTTAACAAAAAAAAAAAATTGTAATTGTATATGGTAAAAAAAAATCTGTAGCGGGACTATTAAATCAATTGGGGTGTCTAATAATCGAAAAAATACCGGTAATAAATAAATAAATTTAATTAATTAATAATTAATTATTATTTTTTACTTCATTCCCGTTCTCGACTCCAATTGCATATGCAATAATTATAAAATTGAAGAAAATAAAAATTGACAAAAATAAATTCATTTTTTTTCTCGAAATAATAATTTTTAAAATATAATTTTTTTTTTAATGCATTTTTCTTGTGTATATTTTTGATTTATACGAAGGATGTTTTGGCCAAATTGGAAAGGAAATTCATTCATTCATTGATTTGACACGTTCATTTTATACGTGTCTTCAATATAATATAGAAAAATATTTGTTGAAACAAATGGTATAAAAATTTGTGAAAAACAAAAACATACATATAAAATAATTAGAGCCCGGAAATGGACCGGGATTACGGTACTGAATCAGGATTTTCGCACTATTTTTTGCAAAGTTAATTATTTAATTTATTTAAATTATTAAGCAATGAGTCGAGCTCTATACAGAGGCTACATGGAGCTGCTTCAAATGAAATGCTTCAAATTAATCACATACAAATTTATCCATTTTTTCTTATTTTAATTAGAAAATTAATGAGGGTTATTTTTATTTTAAATTTTTGAGAAATTATCTAAATGAAAGTAAATTTCAAAAGTCCGGAACCGCGATTTAGGTGCTGAATTAGGATTTTTGAACTCACTCAAAAACTCAACGAAAATTTTTGAAAAAGGTATCAAAAAATCTGTGTTTTTTTTCTGAGTTTTCAAAACCGATGATTTTCAATATAAATTTGCTTAAAATTATAAGATATTGTTCATGTTATGTTTGGCAAAATCTAATTATAGTAATTACGGTTATAAATTATATGCACTAAAAAATGCCAAATATGCGCATAAAATGTGTACTAAAAATCCCTCAAATATGCCCTAAAAACCCGAAAAATGCCCAAATATGCACAAAAATATGCCTTAAAAACTGCCAAAAATGGCTTTTAACCCACAAAAAATGCCAAAAATTGTATAAAAATTCAGAAATGACTTAAAACCATCAAAACAATAGCTAAGGAGCGTTTTTTAGATAATTGAAAAATTTTAATTTTCAAAATTTATTTATGAATTTTAAATTTTTATTATATGCTAAAAAACAAATTTGATAACTTTTAGAAAAAATGGGAAAAATATTGGGTTGATGAAAAAGTTCTGACCCTTTAAGCACTTCAACATTAAACAATTTTTTATTTCACAAAAAACAAATGTTCAATCAATGATGTACTCACCATTTTGATCAATGATCCTCCCCCATCGTTCGGGCAACATTTCAATCCCCTTTTTATAAAACTGATCATTTTTCGATACAAAAAAGTCATCCAATGCATTTTCGACCTCGTTTTGATCAGCAAATTCTTTCCCTCTCAAGAAGTGCTCCATAGATCGAAACAGATAGTAGTCACACGGGCTGATGTCTGGGCTGTATGGTGGATGAGGAAGAACCGCCCATCGAAGTTTTGAGAACGCAACATTTAGGCGAATTTTGTCCATTCTTTGAAAATCGTTCGATTTTGCAAAAGTAATGGCTATACAACAAATGCAAATGGCCAAAAGATGGCCAACCGTCCGCTGATTCATCCCAATTGCCTGCATCCCTTTTTCAATCTCTTTAGAATTAAATATCATTTTTTGCATAATTTGTTTTTTCAGAGGGTCAGAACTTTTTCATCAACCCAATAATTTTTGTCAAAAAAGTAAAAAAAATTAATGGAAAGGGCACGAAGACATTTCGCCAACTTACCCAAATCGGACGTTTCGCCAACTGAAATTTCGTCAACTCGACATCTCGCCAAAGCCAAACTCGGACGTTTCGCCAAATCACACAAAATCTGACGTTAGTAATGTTCTCAGCATTACCCCTGCTCAATATAGTGATGGATGATTCAATCTTGTAAAAAAAAAGGAAAAAATAATGAAGTGGAAGATTTTTAAAAAAAATTCTCCTTTTTAAAAAAAGACACAAAAATTTGACTTTTCTTACTTTTTCGGTCGCGCATGCTTAATTTTTTTACATCTGCATGAAATCGAAAAAATGGATAAATAAATAAGATTGCTTAAAGTCAACCAATTTAATCAACTTGATATAGTTGAAAGTCGGCCGTCAATTAGCTTAAAATATTTTTTTAAATCCACCGGTTCTTAATTCTTGAAAATTTCTAAAAATCTATGCCGTTATGAGCACGCCTTATTAGTTAATGCGCCTAATTAATCATGAGAAAAATTTTTAAAAAAATCAACAATTTATCAACAACAGCAGAGTTAAACAACATTCACAATGAATGATTTTTCATTGTTCCATTGTTTTTTATTGGATCAACAAATTTTGGCGAATTTTTTCCAATGTTTCACCAATTTTCACAATGTTTTCAACCGTTTTACTTTGGTCCAAATATTTGAAAATTTGGACCAAAATGCCGTCCAAAATGCCTTCTTCCATCATCTGCAATTCATCCATTGCTGTTTCAATGCATTTTCGCCAATAAATGCGCACATATTGCTTTTCATCATCAATTTTGTCCTGCTCCCGTAACATTGTGCCAATGTCGGACAATGTTTTTGGCACATTTTGTTCAAATGTATTGGCCAAAATTTTCATATTGTACGCATCGATGTTGAACTTTTTGAACAAAGCATAAAAAATTTCTGTTAGCTTCTTCTTCATTTCTTTGAGAATTGTTTTTTCTTCTTAAAAAAGAAATTTTTTAAATTCTTAAACTCAATTTTGAGACAATGGGAAAAATTGTATTTGAATTTCTGAGATTCAGTCTATGCAAATTAAGAAATTCTTAGAAATAAGTAAATATTTCTGCTGTAATCTATATTGGATACAGTTAGATAATAAAACCTTAGGTGCCAAACTACAATTTTTTGTGGCATTGTGTCTCAATTTTTAAATTTTTTATTTAAAATTCACAAAATCTCCCAATTAATATTAAAAAATAGACAAATTTTCCACACTTTTTATAACTTTAACTGATTCAATTTGTTCATAATAAGTGAACATTTCGATTGCTGCACTGATAAATGAAATTGAAATTTTCATTGACACAAAATATTTGGTCAACAATTGCACATCAATTGGCCATTTTGAAGGCGATACGTGCATTTGTGCCAAAAATGAACTCGCAATTTTATTCCAACTTAAAATTTAATGTTAAAAACTATTTTTTAAATTAAAAAATTCAACAAAATTTTAAATAATGACCAGATGACAACCCCAATTCAAAACTATTATTTAAATTGTCTAATTTTCTCTCACTTAAATAATTTAAATTAAAATTTTTTTTAGCAAGTTAGTCCCGGTCTGAATTTTTCCTTGGTCCAGGTCCAGGCCATTTTTGGGCAACCAGGGTTTTTCTGGGCCTAGATTCTTCTAGCATTGTATTTCAAATTACGAAAAAATGATTAAATAAATAAAAAAAAATAAATCACTAAATTATTCTCAATAATATTTTTAAATTACTTTATGAATGCTTCCGAATATGTTTGATCAATTTGCATTCCAATGTTCATTTTTATGCTGCTGATCGGCTCAAAGTCATCGCTGTTTGACAGTTTCTCAAGCACAAATTTTAAATGATCAGATGAGCGACTGATCAATTGGCAATGATATTTGAAAAAGGTTTTATCGTCCTGATTTAGAGCCTCCTCCATTTTGTCCATCTCCGTTTTTTCCAGTTCAATTTTTTCAACTTTTCCACCACCAGCGGCAGCAGTTTTTTGTTGAATTTTATTTAGTTTTTTCTTGTTTTTCTCTTTTTTATTTAGGTATTTGTGCTTGGCAAGTTCCTCGTCAATTTTTATTTTCAAATTTTCAATTTCATTTTTGTACAAATTTTTGATTTCGGTTGGCATTTCGTCAAGAAATTCTTTGACAACCGAAAAAAATGCCTTGGCATCATTATCAATGACAATCCAATGACGCATATAAATTTTCACAAATTTTTCTTTTCGTCTCAACAAAAAATAGATTTGTTCAAGCAGTTCTGCATTTTGTTGAGGGTGCGCAATTTTTGGTCTTTTATTGCTTGTACTTGGCTAAAAAATATTTTAAAATTATTAATTAAAATTAATTTCTGACGAAAAAAAAATTTGCGCATTTATTAAAAATGACTTAGTGAAAGGATTTAATTTTTTTTTTAATTTAAAATTATAAATTCCATAATTTAGAGCAATGTTTTTAGATTTTTTAAAAATTTTCAGCAATTTATCTTAAAGACTTTCTAAGATAAAAAAAATATTTTTTGAAAAATCTTTTTTTTACCAAAAATATTTATTATCAAATCGACAAAATTTTATGTATAAAATGGTAAATTCGATAAAATTGTTTTGTATGTATAAATTATATATTTTTTTAAAACTAAATATATTAAATTTTACTTTATTTACATCATTATCACTTGACATTGCATGTCCATTAAACTAAAATTTTAATTGAAAATATTAAAATACCACAATTGTTCATAAACCTTTGAAAAATTTTGATAAGTTAGGAATTTTTGAAAATTTTTTTATTTCTGTGTTAAATATAAAATATTCAATTTTACTTCTTTTTCATCTACTACCATTTCTTCAGCAGCATTTGATGACTGAAAAATAAACTTTATTTTTAAAACATATAATTAATTATTTCCAACCATTAGATATTTGAACAAGAACTTAGAAAAGCTAATTATCTTAGAAATAAGGACAAATGACGCACTTACTCAAAGTAGAACGAATAATAGAATTTTTTTTCGTGCAAAACAAAGCAGCAGAAAAAATATTTAAAAAATCTCAGCCCCTAGTAATCATGATATTTGAGAGAATTTCGTAAAAAAAACCCTAAGAGGTTGCCAAATTGGATTGGTGTTAAAATTAGGGTTGATCCCCCGACTAGGGTGGGGGGGGGGAGAGAACTTCAGCTTCGAAAACTTCGCATTTTTGTGCATCGAGCTTCGGCTTCCGAAATTAACCGAAGTTTTAGGAACACCCTTATTACAGAGTTTTCATATTGAAAAACCGGCGTAAAGAGCGCTTTCAATGTGAATGACTTTTGTTTTCATTTTTTTTTTTTTGAAATTTTATTCTGAAACAGCTTGAAACGGGGTAGAGGAGCAGGTACAAAAATGTCGGGAACCGGACGGACGCTCGAGGTCGAAGACCAACCCTTGTTCAATTCATACATACATTAACAATTAAAAAAATGAATTTCGTCCATTTTTCAATAAAAAAATCTATTAAAAAATCCGTTTTTGGCATCGAGCTATGGTAATCTGGGGAGATAAATGTTTTCTGTGGTGGTAAGCTTGTTCTACAAGGGATGGCTTAATCCTTTTTTTTCCTAGAATAATTTTCATCCCCTAAAGTTTCGAAAATCATCACGATTTTTAGGCGTTTCCTAAATGCCATTAAATGATCAATCGAATCAACATGGTGATGATGTAATTATTGGGTTGATGAAAAAGTTCTGACCCTCTGAAAAAACAAATTATGCAAAAAATGATATTTAATTCTAAAGAGATTGAAAAAGGGATGCAGGCAATTGGGATGAATCAGCGGACGGTTGGCCATCTTTTGGCCATTTGCATTTGTTGTATAGCCATTACTTTTGCAAAATCGAACGATTTTCAAAAAATGGACAAAATTCGCCTAAATGTTGCGTTCTCAACGCAACAAAAAATTGAGCAACTTCGATGGGCGGTTCTTCCTCATCCACCATACAGCCCAGACATCAGCCCGTGTGACTACTATCTGTTTCGATCTATGGAGCACTTCTTGAGAGGGAAAGAATTTGCTGATCAAAACGAGGTCGAAAATGCATTGGATGACTTTTTTGTATCGAAAAATGATCAGTTTTATAAAAAGGGGATTGAAATGTTGCCCGAACGATGGGGGAGGATCATTGATCAAAATGGTGAGTACATCATTGATTGAACATTTGTTTTTTGTGAAATAAAAAATTGTTTAATGTTGAAGTGCTTAAAGGGTCAGAACTTTTTCATCAACCCAATAATTAACTTACAAGTAGCGGAATGGTCTCTTCATCTTTGTTGTCGCTTCTTCCCTTTGTGGATGTAACGATTATTATAAAATTGATAATAATAAAAATTGAAAAAAACAAATTCATTTCAACCTTTACAATTATATATATATTTTTATTTTTTATTTGTTTTAAAATGATTTTTTTGTTTCTTACGAAAATTTATTAATGAAGATTTGATTTGCCAAAATGAATATTGTTATTGGGTAATTGATTCTATACGTGTATATAAGTATTAATGATTTTCTTATGATTTGTAGAAAATATAATTATTTTTTAAATTGTAAAGTAATGAAAATGAATGATTTGTACAATTACGACGAGTTGAAATTTCGAAATACGGTTAAAATTCAATTAAAATACACTGTATAAACAATAAATATTTAAATAAAATTAAATAAAATATGAAATGGGACATTTTTGAAATTTTAAAACTTAAATATAAAAATGTAATTTCAAAGATTTTGTTTTTTTTATATTTTTGTAAGTTTTGAAACCTTTTTCATTCAATTTTATTTCTTTAACAGAAAAGGAAAAATTAAAATCCTTGATATTTAATAAAAAAAACGTTGATTATTTATTTATTTTTAATTTATTATTTCGTATATTTTTCACAATAAAAAAGCTAAAATTTAAAATTTAATTTTTTTAATTTCTCATTTTTCTTAATAAAACAGTATTTATTAAAAAACTTTTAAAATAATTAAATTTTCTTTATTTTTTCTAATGAAAATTTTAAAACAATTGCTTCTCCGACAACTGTTTGTTTTTAAAAACATAAAGCCACAAAGAATGCATCTGGCCGGTCCTCCATTGATCCATCCAACAGCTCAATAATATCCTTGAGGCTTTGTTTCAATATTTTAACCCAAAAATTTTTCTCGCTTTATTTTTTATATTTGTAATTTCATTATTTAATTATTTTAATTTAAATTAATTTATTTTAATTTATAATATCGAAATTCAATGTTTGCTTGGTCACAAGGCCCTGAACTCGTCGAATGTGCAATATGCGGAGAAAAAGTTGACATTTTTGACAAAATCACCGTGGATCGGGAAACAAGTGAGAAATTTGTTAATTGCGTTATTAAGGGCCACAATTTCAGATTTTCAAAAAAAATCCAAAATAGAGCCACGAAACAGAGATTTTGGTGCTAATTCGGGATTTTTGCCTAAACGGAACAAAAATTTTGAAAAACATCTCAAAAAGTCTATAATTTTTTCCACTTCCGGAGACATTCATATTTATTTGGAAGTAAAATGCCGCTGTGCAACATCATGCCAAAAAAAAATCCCAGTTTTGCCAACTTGCGCCGACCAGATTGCACGGCCTTTGTTACTTCAAAGAAAATGTGGCCCTAGAACATGCACATATTTAAATAATAATTGTCATTTTTATTTGTTTTAATTTTTTTTGAAATGTGTAAAATTAATTCATTTGGATTCTACGATTTGGTAAATAACTGTTTTTTTTCAAAACCGGCTAAAATTTACTCAAATTTGTTATTAATTTTTTAAAATTAATTGATCAATGTGTTTTTATGGCCTGCCTGTGTAGCATTTTGAAGAGCTTTTGATAATTCCAAGGTTTTCTAAAATTTGAGCGTTTTTTTGTTTGCTAATAAGCTCACCAATCCTTTAAAAATTTTAAATAATCATTTTTTATTTTAAATTTAATTCTTTTTTTTAATTTAAATTTGTCCCCTGCCCCAAGTCCACAAAAAATGCTTCACATGCTGCTACTGTGGCAAGGGCTTGCAGCAGGGCGCGTGCGCAATGGCATTGGCATTTTTCAATCGGATTGGCCCGCGCTTTTACTGCTCCGGCAAGGCGGGCAGTTGCGCAATGTTGCCAAATGATCAGAAAGAGGCCAAACTGAAGGAGAAAGGCTTGGCAACGCGTAAAACGACCGCCAAATCAAATTTCAAATGAACGACCAATTTTTTGGAATCGTCAAAATTTTGGCTTTTTAAAATATTTACACAATTTGTTGTGACTGGGATGTAGTCCACTCGGCCAAGTGGACTACATCCCAGTCACAACAAAAAGGAACTTCAAGTTCGACTCCTCCTGGCGGTGGAATAATTATTCCAAATCACGGCCGCCACGGCATATCCCATCATTCAAGGGGCCAAAATAAAAAGGAGTAAGTAGGTGCGTAAGTCGTAGGCACTGAAAAGTCGAGCCGACGAAGGTAACCAAACCAGAAGGCGCAAAAATTATTATTCCTTGTGACTGGGCGCTCAAGTTCAGAGCTAAAAACTTGAAGTTACTTTTTGTTGTGACTGGGGTGTAGTCCACTTGGTCGAGTGGACTACACCCCAGTCACAACACAATTTTTGAAAAAAAGATTGAAATACATGCATTAAGTATTCTTGGTTAATGTTTAAATCTTTGGAAAAGGTGAAGAATACTGCTGGCATTGAAAAAGTATATAAATTAGTCATTTTCGGAGGTTTTGAGGACCCGTAACTTTTTTCAATTTATTTTTTGCTTAAAAATTCTATCTGATTCGTGCTTTACATACCAAGCGGAACCGATTGGTATCTAATTTGTCGTTGTTCCATGCGTTTTAAGCAGTGGACGATTCAGTCCCATAGGTATGTAGCCATTTAGTCCCGGGTCTGTAACTCTTCAGGGGAGTGGTTGCCGCCAGAAATTAT